>PVLD010010777.1:0-68940 GCA_004027595.1 Dinomys branickii | reverse complement strand
CAGGCAGGCACCGTGCCACTGAGCTGTATCCCTGGCCCTCCTTTCGCAGTGAGGCTTCATCTGATAGTCTTAAATAAAAGGAAGTCACCCCGTACCCCCCCTCCAGGCCTACCTATCATTTATGTTCTCTTTCTTTTCTTCACCGCAGGCAACACCATCTGCCTTAGTCACTTTCCAGTTGCTGGACACAATAGCCAGTACCCACAAATTAAAGGAAGAGAAGTTTATTTTGGCTTCTGGCCACAGGGTTGGAAGGATCTGGTGGAGGACAGCTCTTCGCATCATGGCTGCCAAGAAGAAGAGAGAAGGGATGAACCAGCAAGGGAGATACCACCCTTTCAAATCATAGCCATAGTGACTCACCTATGCTGACCCATAGTAACCCACCACAACTCTTTCAAGCAAGTCAGTTATAATATCCCTGTGATCCAATAACCTTTTAAACACATGAGCCTTTTTGAGGACTCCCAATATCTAAACTATAGCACCATGTGATGGCTTATATATGTACTCCTTCATTGATATATTCTGTCTATTTTATTGACATGTATATACATTTATAGACATGGGCTTTGTTTTGCTCATGGTTGTTCCTTCAGTCCGTTGCACACAGTAAATCCTTAATAAGCATTTAGGCAAATGTAAATTTTTCTTGCTGCTGAGACAAAATATCTAACACCCACAAATTAAAGAAGACAGCTTATTTTAGCTAACAGTTTCAGAAGTTTAAGTCCGTGGTTGGCAGTCTCAAACATAGAATCAGCTTGGTAAAAGGTCTGCTACAGAGAAAATATACTCCCACCAAGGTTTCTAGGAAGCAGAGAGAAAAGGGAAGAGATATAACCTCCCAGATTATGCTCACGATGACCTGCTTCAGCGAGGTGAGGTCTGACCTCCTAAAGGCACGTCAGGTATGGCATACCCGTAGGTCAATTACTTTGCAAAAGCCCTACCTTTGGACCCATGATGCTTTGGAGGAACACTCTTGGTCTAAATTATAACATTTGGTTCCCAGCCTCCAAAAGGCTCCAGTTCATCTCTTTATACAAAATAAATAAATTTAGTTTATTTCTAAGTCATTAAAGTTTTATCAGTTTTAGCACTGATGAAAAATCTATGGCCAAAGTCTCCTCTGAGACTCAAGGCAAATTCTTAGCTCTGAGCTCTTGTAAAAACACACAATATAAACATTCTCATCCTAAAAAAGGAAAAGTAGGGAATCACTTTAGAAAGGATTGGGAGCAAAGCAAGGTCAAAACCCAGCAGGGAAAATATTAAATCCTGTAGCTCATTATCCAGCACCCAGGGAAAGTTGTGATGAAATGTCTACTCCAGAGAATTTAGGTGGTTTCATCCCTACAGCATTGCCAGCTGTAGCCCTCGTGGCCTCCCTCTGGGGCAGATTTTACTTCCTGCAGCTTTCTTCAGCAGAAATTCTACATTCTAAGCATCTTCAACTTCCTGGTCTCCACTGACAGTTTGACTTTACTCTCGTAGCTTCAGCCATTACTTTCTCAGGGGAACACTGCCTGACTTCCTGGGCCTTCATCTGAAATCTACATGGATGCTCCTCTGGTGCTCAAAATTCTTATATTCTCCATGCATATAAAATGAGCAAATATGCATAATGCCAAGTTTGGCCACCAGACTGAGCAGTACGGGATTCCCAATAAATCATGGTTTTAGAAATTTTAGACTGCTTGGATTTTTGAATGTTGTAAACTGAATCCTGGGGAATTAATTTTCTAGGTAGGCTTTTTTGAATAATGTGCCTTGAGTCTCACCTCTCAAAGAAAACTTTTGAAAACTTGACTTTTGAAGGGCAAGGCTTGTTGATTTCTGAGATGCCCTCAAAACATCTTTTCTGCTGGCCCAATGAGAAGCACTTGACTTCCCTTTAATGCTAGTCTTTTCATCAAAGATGTTCTTTTGTGAATAAATTTGTAGGCCCTTCCTTTCTGGCAAAACTGAAAACTTTAAGAATGAGTTTTTGCTCCTGTTTCTTAATGTAAACCTAACTGAAAGTAACAAACAATACCAATCACACACCCTCGGTGTTGAGCTATTGTATACATTCTTCCATAAGATTAATTATTTTGCCACACTTAAAGTGAAGGTTTTCTTCCATGTCAAGGGCACTGCCTATTCACCTGAAACTCTTATGTATTTTGGGTAACAGTTAAAATTGACTTTCCAAAACAAAACTGAAGTTTGAAATTTCTTCCACCAGATTAATTAGTCTGCCATACTTAATTTCATACACAGTCTCAGGAATGAACAAAATACAGACAAATTTTCTGCCAAAGCATAACACATATGATCTTGATCCAACTGCAAATGGAGTCCTTGTTTCCACCTTAAACCTTCTGAGTCTGGTCCTTACTATCTGCACATGTATGAGCATTCTGGTCTTCCATGCTCTAATGTGAATCTCCTTTTCAGCATAGCTTACAGCATTCTAGGTCTTCTGTAGCTGACATCTCTAAAGCTTTCCAAACTCCTCCCACACACTAGTCCTAAAGGCTTCTAAGCCACATGGTCAGGAACTGTCACCCAACAATCTTACTTGTCTATGACCAAATCTGTCTTAGCAACTTTCCTTAGTCTTAATAAAAAATACCTGATACCTGCAATTTAAAGGAGGTGATATGGTTTAGATCTAAAATAGCCATGAAAGCCTCATATGTTTGAAAGATGGTTGGATTACGGAGGTGTCAGTATTACTGCTGACTTCCTGCTAGCGGATGGGACTTGATCAGAAGAGTTAGGTAACTGGGTGTGTGGCCTGGAAGGATGGATCTCCTTTCTGGCTCCCTGCTTCACACTTTTTCCTACTCATTATGATGTGAGCCGGTTTCCTCCACCATATTCTTTCATCCCACCTTCTGCCTTTTTTCCAACTATTGTTTAAAAATGTGAGCCAAAAATGTACCTCTCCTCCATTAAGAGTGTGACATGGATATGTCTTACTGTTTTTATTGTTTTTCCAAAATATACTGAGAAACAGGAGCAAAAACCTATTTTAAAAGTTTTCGGTTTTGTCAGAAAGAAAGGGCCTGTGAAGTTGACACTTTTGAGAACTAGGTTATTGGAAAGATTAAAAAGAAACCTCTGCTTTACATTAGGGCAACAGGAAAGATATCTCAAGAGTATTCTGAGAATCAGCATGAAGTCACCCTTCACAGGATACAAGATATGAAACACAAAGATGCTGCTTTGAGAAGACCTCTCCAGGGCACCTGGCTGGAGAAAGGCTGCTTAGGAAGTTGGCTCCCTAGGATTCAGTTCCTAGTGCTCAGACGTGCAGGTAGCCTGAGGCCTCTGCACTGATGGTTCAAATAGGCCCAGCTATTGCTTCGGCTGGTGGCAGAACTTGGTGTCATCCATTTTGTGCTGGTTTTATAGATGTGCAGAATGTGAGGATAGTGGGATGAGGCAGGCTTTCTCTCAGATTTCAGATGAAGGCTTATGAGGCAAGGGAGTGTGTCCCTGAGTGTTCAGTGCATGAAACCGAGACTGGAGCTGACAGTGCAGTAGAGATCTCAGGAGGCTGGAGAAGCCAGGAACGTGGAACCTCTGTGGAAAGTCACAGACCAAGAGAGAGGCCATGAAAGCTGCAGCAGCAAAGGCCATAAGAATAGGACTGCCCGGCTCTTTGGAGCTCACATGTTTGGGGCTCACATTTCTCTCCCCAAGCACTGGACATCAACCAGGATGTAATATTTGCCTTGTTGAGTTTTGCGTGTTTCAATCCCGCTCCTTTCTATTCTACTATTTCTCCCTTTTATAATGAGAATGTTCACCCTGTGCCATTGAATATTGTCAGTGTTTAAAATTTTTTTTATTTTATTTTACAAGAGTTCACTGCTAAGATTTTTCCTAAAATCTCAAAGGGCACTTTGGATATGGGCTTTTTGACATTGATGAAACTGATAAAGCTTTGGCTGACCTTAGAGATGGACTAAATGCATTTGTATAATGAGATGCACATAGGAGTAGAATCCTATGATTTAGACCTAAAATGGCATCCAAATCTTCGTGTGTTTGGAAGGTGATTGGATTATGAGGAAATTATAAGTGGTTGCTGTTAAGAGTTGGGATCTGGTCAGAAAAATAGGGTCCCTGAGAGTGTGATCTGGAAGGAGATACATATCCTTCCTCGATCATCCCTTCAGTTTTTGCTTCCAACCTGTGTGACATGAGCAACATTCCTCCATGAGATCTTCTCCTCATGTCTTCTTTATCTGATGCCAGCCAGTGATGGCCTATTACGATTTGGTGACTCTTAGAGATGGACTAAATGCATTTTATATAACTAGATGCATTTGCACTTTATTGGAATGTTGGTAAAGAATGTTAATGATTCAGATGTAAAATTTCACCTCAATATCTCATGCTTGGTATGAGGTATTGATGTGAGATCATGAGGTAAGGCTTGGTGGGAGAATGTGTGCCACTGAGAATGTGACCTGGGAAATTATAGTCTTCTCTAGCTCCTCTCTTTCTTTCTGCTTTATGGCTATCATGAGGTGAACAGCTTTCCCCCACTGTGCTCTTTCATTATGACATTTCTGCTATAAAACCAGCCAACCATGGACTGAACTTTCTACAACCTTGAACCAAGATAAATCTCTCCTTTTTAAAGTTTCAGGTGTCAGATATCTTACCAGTGAAAGGAAAGTGACTAATACATTTACCTTTGTGACTGTGTGGCTGATGAGGAGCAACAGCTCACTACTGCTGCCCATCATTAAAAGAATGTCATAGTGTATATTACTAATCCAAAAAAATATCAAAATTCAAAATTTGATTGCTATTGAATATGCCTTTTTTGCATGAACTTAAGGTAAAAAATGTCATAAGCTAGACCATCATACTTTGGGGATATCTGTACTTGAGAGAGAAAATGTTCCAGAGATTAAATTTTATACACTCAGAGAGTGTTTCAGACTCAAGCACAGTCAAATGAGTGGACAGGTGCTTACTGGCATGCTTTGCACAGTACACATAGAAAAAGTAGAAGACTTTCAGAGAATTAAGGATGCGTTCTGTATTGTATGGTAAAGTATTGATTTAATTAATACCAGACAAAATATGTTCCTGTGTGAAGGGACACTACTTTGGAAGTATGATGATTTCTTCTTTACTTATGTCCACCCCCCCGCATCTTTCCATCTTTTCAAACAGTTGTCAAAACTCATCTCAGAAGAGTCATGATGTTCCAGCAAAGCACAAAAAGACTTGGATTTCAAAAGTGTTCTCTTTCACTTTGCAATGATCTAAGGAAAGGTTGAAGATATGAGAGTAACACGTCTTATTCACATCATCTTTCCTTCTTTTATACTGGAGAAAGAAAGAACCCCTGTACTTGAGAAGATCATAGAAGCATGGCATCCATATCATTGGTTCACCTGCCTAGCCTCATGGGGTTCCTGGATATTCCATTATTGGAGGAAGAAGTATATTTGCACAATATACTAAGTTAACTAATTCAGCTGGACTGGATGAAAGGAGGCACCTCAGAAGATTTAGTTCCCTTCTTGAACTGTGAAAGAAGCCATGAAAATATAAGCACTTCCTTATTCTTCCCCTGATCTCTAGAATGAAAAAAGAAGAACAAGGTCAGGAAGTTTTCTTCAATATAAATGGCCCTGCATATTCACCTGGAACTCATACACATTTGGGTCACAGTTACAATTAACTTTCCAACAGAAAACAAAAGTTTGCAACAGACACTATCAACACTTATGGAAGAGAAAATTATGTGTTTGAATATATGGACTGAGTTTTGTATGCAACATGCTTATATAAACTAATTATAGATCCAAGCCATCTAAATTTATCAGATCCCTTTGCCTTTAATATCTTGATTAAATAGTTTAAGATTCTGCTTCTTGTGTTGTACAAAATTTAATGATCTTTAATATCTCTGAGCTTTATTGGGAGATTAACTTTTCTTCTTTTAATAAAAATTACCAACTTGTTTTTTTGATGACAATAGTGGTGAGCTGAATGTGGTGCTGCACACGTCTGTTGTGTGAATTTCTTGGAGGGATATAAATTAATGTCTATCTCTGAACTGATAGGAATCTGCCAACAAAGAATAACTTAAGACAAGTATAGCTTTTTGGAGAATAAATGAGTTTTGTAGGGTTTACTTAAAAAGCAATGGGCTTGTGGGTTGTAGCAATACTGTGTTGTTTTCTCATTGCTAGACAAAATACATGACCCCCAAATTAAAATGAGGGAAGGTTTATTTTAGTTCATGGATTGTAAAAATTTTAGTGGCGTCAGCTGGCTCGAAGGCAGGGTAGGATGACAGAGGGGAATGGCAGAAGAGAAACAGTCCATGTCGGGATGAGCAGAGTAAAGAAGCCAGCCTGCTTTCCATCTTTTCGCTTATATTACATGCAGGCTACAAGGCTATTGGTTGGTACCTTTCACACCCTACATGAGGCTTCTCATCACCCAAATCCAGAACGAAGCTAAGCCAATCAGTGAGCAAACCCATTTAACACATCCTTAATCTATCTTCAGATGCTCTTAATCCATATTCACACACTCTAGATCCGGCCACCCCCCCAAAGCTCCTCCTATTAGCACATGAGGCTTTGTAGGGACATCTAAATATAAACCATAACAATCCCCTATGTTGCCTCTTCCCCCCAGTGCTGAAAGCGTAGTGTTTGCTTCCAAGGCAAAGTTACTTATTTTATAGGCCACTACTTAAATCAACAAAAGCATGATCAAAAACAAGAAAGGTCCTTGGGAAAAGCCGTGTGTACTCTGTTCTCATTCTAGCTTTACCTGGTCACAACAAGTGCCATCTGGCCATGGTGACAGATAACTTCACTGTGCTACAATTTGAGACATAAGCTCAACATGGGGTAGGGCCCACTGAACAGCTAAACATCAGCCTCATCCGTTCTGTGATGAATCAGGGAGTCTGCATGCACATTGTGCATCTGGATGCAAAGTGTGTGCTTCAGCATCTTTAGGTTTTAAAAGCCTGTCTGGCATATCAGGTCTGGACAATAGTACGAGGTGTGATGCTCCAGTGCTGACATTTGGAATGTAAAGCCTGCTGCAAAGCGCTCAAGCACTCACTAAAGGGAAGCTCTTGACTAATGGTCTCCTTTCACAGTAGTGATAGCTTGTGTGTCCTCAGCATGAGACAGTTTGGACAGGACAACCATTATTACCCAGCACCAGGAGAGGGATTTGAGACTCTTGACTTACCAAGCACATCCCTCATGTTCTCACATGCTTACACTGAAGCAGCCCAGCTGATAAGAGCCTAGAGTCAGCTCCATCCTGGAGAGCAATGCATGTGGCTTAGTAGAAGTATACCACTGGTTTAAGACCAGCTAGGGAGTTGTTTGTAACTCTTGTCCTCAGTGTCTCCTCACATTTGGACAGTAGTAGCCTCCCTCTTTGGTCCAACTTCACACAAGTCTCCTGAGCAAGGGAAAAAGTAGTTTTCAGGTTTGTGGAAGGACATTGTCATGAACTGGTCAAAGAGGTAAGTGGCTTTCTGAACCCAGTCACTGTGTGAGCCAGTATCAATGTAGAACACACAAGAATTAATCAGCAATTCCAGGGTGCTGATTTCAATGCTGTTGACATACCAGAAGCCAGGTGCTTCAAATTTCTTGCCCTAGTGCAGACATCTAGCCTATTTCATGACAACACAGTTATTATTCAGCTGGATTGCTCTGTGTAGCTGTGCCCCTTGTGAAAATAGGAGCAGAACTCAGAGAGTTCTGGAAACACGTCATCACCCAAGTTGGTGGCAATAAACTGTTACTGAAGCCTTACATATTGGTACAGGGATGATGCTTTGGAGGGGCTCAATGTCATACTTGGAGTGGAAGCAGTATGTATCATACACGGAGGCCTGGTATGGCTTAAAGATGATCATTTTCCTCTAGTGATGATAGTGAAAGATTGGTTAGGCCATGGGTCAATGCTAAGTGATGGGTTTCTTTGGGTTCCAAGCCCCTGAACTTCATCCCTTGGTTCTAGCACAACAGAGGTGAAGGAATTTGAGACCCCGGAATGTCTATGCAGGCCTCCTTCATCTCTTTCTTTTCCATGGTCAGAGCTGTCCTGAGCCTGCTGCTCCTCCAAGTCAGCCTGCACCCTGTCTATCTTTCCCTTCCTGGAATCTGCAGCCACAGTCCTGGCAGGTGACAGTGCCAGGAGCAAGTCAAGCCGCGGAGCTGAACTAGGACATCCCTGTCCAGAGTCTTATCTGAGGCTGGAGCCAGAATCAAACTATGGGTGTAAGCTCATTACATTCTCTTGTCATTCTTTCCCCGATCCCTTCTACTGAGTGCTCTGAGTTCTCCATTTGCTAAATGCCCTCTCCTTTTCTCTGTAATGGACACTGATTTCCTACCTCCTTTATTCCATTAGAGCCTCACTAACCAGTGCTGGTGAGAAGGGCAGATTTTTAAAGAAGGCTTGGGGTAATGGAGGAGAATAACAGCAAAAATTACTGCACCAACTGCTGCAAATGGAACATTAGAGTCTTAAAAAGTCACTGCTTCTTTTGACAGCTTTGTGCATATCTTCTCTGTCCTATGGAGAGCCCTCTGGGTCAGGCATCCTAGTAAATTTTCTATGGAGTGGCATTTTCAAGTTCTCTGTGCTCTTTAAAAGTGCACTCAAGTAATGAACAAAACTGTTTTCAGCATGATCTGAAAGAAAAGTAGTCACAATGTCAAAACACTTAAGTGATGTGGCAGGGTGAGCTGTTTACCAGCCAATAGTTTTACCATCTTCTCTGGCTCTTCTGTGTTTTTCCCTACTGCATAGTTTGCCTGCTATATTACATCTCTGTGTTTACAGCTTGCGCAGAAATGTCAGCAATGCACCTTAGCACTATTCCCGTGTCAGTTGCTAGGTACACAGCACAGCACACCGCCATCCTTCTTCAAAATGCCACTTTTAATGGAATGCTCTTCATTATAAACAGGACTCTTGTCCTGAAAGGTTATAAGGTGCACCACACCATAAGCTTGTTCTGCTAGGCTTTAGTGCTGCTGAAACTTATTAAAAGGTTCCTCTTCAGTGTACTACATAAAAGCAATGCCTTTTCCTAACAAGAACCTTAAAAGTTCATTGAGCCTGGACACAGGTGATAGTAGAAGATGTACTAGCCTCACTTTTCTGTCAGTAAGTCCGTTGAAATTCACAGAAAGCAACTGCAGAAGCACTGAGACCTGGTGCTGTGGAGTTGTCTAATCAATGTAACTGTTCAGCCTTGAATAAATTAACATGAAATAATGTCAGCTCACTGAATCCCAGGAAATCACATCTTATGGAAGAGTAATTAACTTGCTAAAACTAGGAGAGCAAGAGATGCCAAGATTTGTTTAGAAAGATTTTCAACCCTCTCATAGGCCACGTGGAAAGCAAGTGGCGTACATGGTGGTCAGATGCCTCTTTGGGAAGTGAGTTGGAACTTGTGGACAGTTCTCATATTGCTCCCGAGTTAGATTATATTACATTAGAGAGAAAGAAACTGCAAATTCCTCAGATAAACCACTCAGCAAGAAAGAAAAGCCTTCTGAGTCAGTGTTTCATAATTTGATGGTCTTTCTCTCAGGCATCAAGTGAACTCTGAACTCTGTCGCCTGTTTTTGTTGGCTTTATTTTTTCTCTTTTGGTGGCACTTGTCCTCTGCAAGGACTGGTGCAGAACCACACTGAGCTCTGTGTCATGAGTGACTAACACACTGCCTTGTATATGTCTGTCGAGGAATGGGATTTGTAGGCAGGGATCTGGAACACAGCCACTAACTCATATTAGTAGTTCAGGACAGCAGAGTACCCACAAACATAATAAGGAAAAGAGTGAAAACAAGTCAAGTGGTCGTTTATTCAGTTATATTTATATATGTGCTGTCTTGCTGTGCTCTAAACATAACAGCTACCTTTGAATTAAACATCCCTCTCCTGTTTCTTTAGCTCAGTGTATACTTTTTCCCAGACTCGTCTCTTGCTTTTTAATGGCCATTGTCTTTTACTATTACTTCCGTCCATACAGCTCCTGTTCCCTGTGACCTCCCACTCCAACCACTGTTACAGCACTGAGTAATCATTCATTCATTCCTTATATCCTTAGTCTGTGTTTTCTATCATAATGCAAGCTGCATAGGGGCAAGGATGTTTCTACTAATTCTTTCCCGAACTCTGGTATAGTGTTTAGTTAAAAGTCATCTCTTAATAAATATTTGTTGATATCTGATTAGTGACTATTCTAAAATTATTGTCAGATGTTGTGAGAGAAATAATAGATATTTTCAAAATAAAAGATTGAAGTCATTGTCAGAAGTGTGATATAAAATGTGATAGCAAGTTACATTTCCAGTGATAGGATATATTTTCTAATTGAAAATGCCATGGAGAAAACATTTCAAACAAATAGAATATGTGAAAAATGTTTTTTTATTTGAGCCAGAGTCTTACTATACTGACCAAGCTGTCCTTAAACTCCTAGTTTCAAGTGATCCTCCTGCCTCAGCTTCCCAAGAATCTAAGACTACAGAAAATTCTTAATGGAAATATCTAATAGCTGTTATCATACAAAAGATTCAGTTTGCATCTCTATCGGTTAAGGTTTCCTAGAGGATCAGAATCATAATAAAATGTATCTATATACTTATGTAAGGGAATTTATTAGGTAAGCTTACAGGTCAGAGGTGGGAGAGTTCACAATGGCTACCTGTGTGCTTCAGAGCCAGAGGATCCAGAGGATCCTCTAGCTGCTGACAAGAAGCTAGAAACCTCAGAACAAGTGGGGTCAATATTGAATGCCAGGCCAAGCCTGAAGGTCTGGAAGCTCCCTGGAGTCTCTGGCGTGAGTCCAAGTTGAAAGGCCGAAGAAGCTGCAATCTGACATGCTTAGGGAACAGCAGTGAGAGGCCCACCTGCTTCAGCTGCTTTCAGCTTGCAAGTGCAGGTCGAGTTCCTCCTTCTTCACCTTGTTCATTTGATTTGGTTTGCAAGGCTATTAGATAATGCCACCCACACTCCAGGTGGGTGTTTCCTCTCAGCTTCCCTGCCTACGTGCCTGTCACCTCCCGAAACACTCCACAGACATACCAAGAGGTGTGCTTACTCATCATCTGGAAATCTTTTAATCTAGTCTGGTAGACAATCAAGATGTACCATCCCAGAACCTGTTATGGAAGCTATAGGAAACAGGCTGTTGTTTGAAAATGATTCTTTCATTAACAATAACTTTTAGTCTGGGAATGTTGTGAACTAGTGGTACATAAACTATTCTGGCAGAGCGTTGCAGTCAGTGATAATACTGAGACCTCAAATAATGTATCTGAAGCAGCAGGACAGGGTTGGATAGTATAATAAACAAGTTTAATTTGTATCAAGTAGCTTTTGGAGGACATGGTGAAGAGCAAGTTTTCAGCAAGGCACTGCAGTTTGCTCTGATATATCTGTAAAATGGGCTAATGCCTACTTCATAGTCTGTGGAGCCAATTAAAATGAAATGATGTAATTAAAATAGACACACATAGCAAATGCTTAATGTTATTACATATGCTATTATTTTATTGACATTTTGCTTCAAATAAACAATTATTTGTGCTATTTTCTCCTGTTTATTTTTAGAAATTCATGTACAATTTGCACATGTGCTCTTTCAAATATATGATATATATTAAATATATATTTACATATAAATATATATATTTGTGGCAAATAGCTTCTTATATTCTTTGACTTAATAATAATGTCTTCTGATTAGCAAGGCTTTAAATTTTAAAGTAGTCTAGTTTATTGATCCTCTGTCCTCTGGCTAATGATTTTTGAATTCTGTTTAAGAAATATCTGCTTGTTCCAGGGACATAAAGCATAGACATGTAAGCAGGAAAACAACTACACTGATTTTTTTTTCCATTTTGTTTCAAATCAACAACTAATAATTGTGCATATTTATGTACTGCCATGTGGTATTTAGGGGCACATGCTCACACACTGTGGTCTGTTCGAATCAAGACAGCAAGTCTATTTCTCATTTATTTCTTTCTGATGAGAATATTCAAATCCTAGTATGAGATAGAAAGCCAGAACGTCCTTTTTTTATCTACAGATAGCTTGATACCAGTTGGCCATTGCTTCCCTGTCCTTCTCTTTTTCCCATCGGTCCCCAGACCTTTGTAACCATTATTTTATGTGTAATTTCTACGAGATTGCATTTTAATATTTTACATATGGGTAAGAACATATGGTATTTGTCGTTCTTTGCTTGTCTTATTTCACTTAATGTCCTCCAGTTCCATCCATATTGTTGCAAAGGACAGGATTTCCTGCTTAATATGCTGAATAGCATTCCATTATTTGTACATACCACATTTTCTTTATCCATTTACTAGGTGATGGGCACTTCACTTGTTTCTATTTCTTGGCTATTGTGAATATGTGGCACTAAACACAGGAGTGCAGATGTCTCTTTAACACACTGATTTAATTTCCTTCGGACCTATGTCCATTAGTGGGATTACTGGGTCATATGGTAATTCTATTTTTAGTAGTTGAGAAGTCACCATACTATTTCTCCAAACTATCTCTACTAATTTAATTTACGTTCCCACCAACAGTGTGTCAAGATTTCTTTTTCTACTCATTTTCACTAGCATTTAGCTGTTGAAAAAAAATCATTTCTTAAGATGCAGAACCTCAAGAATTAAAGTAGTGACAGAACAGATAGCCTGCATTCTTGCACTCTGGAATTTTCTTTCCTAGATACTATTATTTACTATTATGAACTACTATCCTGCAATAATATTTGAATGCCATTAAATTATACTACCTTATAAAATTATCAGTATCAAGATGTGGAATTTCATTGGTCTAGTTTTTATTAGGTTAGGAGGTGTTTTACACTCTTGTTTTTATATTTAGTTACTAGTACTGAATTCAAATTTCAGGAAAAACATCATTCCTAATTTGGGAATGTTCAAGAAAAGAGCTTCACATTTGGGACAGGTTTCTGCTTCTTCAGAGATCATATATTTTTTCACTTTCTGCCTACTTCTGCTTGCATCTGCTCATTGATAGAGAAATATACATAGTCGTGCAGTCTGTGTGTAATCTAAATTCGTAATCACTAGTCCCAAACAGGCTCTTAGTGCTACTGACAGGCCAACTACTTCTGAAATACTTTAATTGTTCTCTCTCGTAGATGATAACTTTATGCTTTATTTTCAAAACTCTAATACTTTCTTTCCTAGTTTAACTCTCAGCTTTTACTTTTATAATCAGGAAAGAGCTGCAAGATTCATGACTTCAGCTACCTACCTGGATGAATCCTGGCACTTGCACTCTGTCTTCTTTTCTGCAACTTGGCATTAACTACCTGGTCCTGTTCCTTCTACTCCTCACCTACTGAAGAAGATACCATCGTCTCACTCAAATAAAATCTTTGGTTTCTGGTGCATCAGTTTTTAAGTCTACTAAACCTTTCTCAAAAGCAGATTTATATTTCTCATGTTACAACATTAAAAAGTAGAACAAAGAGCTTCAAATTCACCCCCAAATTCCTCTCCACCTCCAGCCCATATTTGTCCCTTACTTTGCAACTGAACCTCTTTTTTTTTTATTTTAAAAGTATAAGAACAAAAACATATTAACAAACAGACACAAAGTAGCATAAGAATAGTACAATTGAATCTGAGTTACAGATAAGGTGGCAGGGAATCAACAATAGTTGTTGCCTTTCATATTGATATCTTCAAAATGTATGCTCAGGAGAACACATATAGACATACAAGATTGATCAAACAACCAGTCATCAACTATTCCTTACCATTAAGTGACATAAGACAATAGTAGAACCATGTTAGCCATCCTGCACATATGTATATATGTACATACATACATACATTTTTGCCTCTTTCTTTTCTCCTTTCCCTCTTAAGAGTGTTGTCTGTACTAGCTGTTTCTCTTTCTTCCCCACTTCCCCTCTTGACTGTATTCCAATAGTCCAAGGTAACTACTGATGTTGGAGTGTCAACTCAAGTGGTTATTTCTCAGGCCATATCTTTGTTTATCAGCAATCCTTGTCCATTTTCTGTAGGTCACTTTCTTCACTTTGGTTGTAGGACACCACAAAAAGTAGAATTTTGCAGGAGCCAGAAGAATATGATCTTTTTCTATTCCTTGCCATGTCTCTTCTGCCCAAATGAGCCACTATCTAAACTTTATTATAATCACTGTGTAGATTTTTAAAAAGATTTTTAATCTCTCCATGGATTCCTACACAATTAGACTTCACTTCTGCATGTTTTTTATAGTTTTATATGAGTAGGGTCATGTGAATGATATTTTGTGTTACATTTCTTTTATTTAGCATGGTGTTTCTGAGCTGCATACCTGTGTGATGAATAGCTGTAGTACTAATTTTCATTGTATACTAGTCTACGGAGTTAAGGCATCATCATTCATTCACTCTACTGTGATAGGTATATGGGTTTGCATGGGTCTCATCTTCTGCCCCACTTCAGACTTGTCCTTGCCGGGCTTGCTGGGTGTGATGACTTTGGCACTCTTTCCAGGTCCTGCTCCAGGGGAGAAGCTTATGGGAATGCTCCCATTGACAGGGGAAACTGAAGAAACAGAAAAAAGGCCAATATTTCTTGGGCTAGTAGGATAAGGTCTTGGGTGCTGGCAGAGGGTCAGAGGGGCCTTGGCAGTTGACATAGAGCTACAGAAGGTAGAATGTAAGTGCAGAAATTCAGGTGGGCAGGGAGCTGTCATGGTGAATGTTGTTAGAAGTGCTTTCTTGATTGTAAAATATAAAATCTGAGAATGAAAAGTGAAAGAAACTATTTTGAAATAGAGAAGGCATATAACGATCATCTGGGAAAGAGAAGAATTTCAAGATAATGACAACAGGGCTTTAAACTAAGTGGGATCTCTTAATCCTGTGTAACTTTGTAAGTTGTTTGTCTATGAAGCTTCATTGCTTCCCCCTGGTCCTTATTCCCTATATTTCAATTCTTTCTCTTCTCTTTTTAGGTCTTTTACTATTACCTGATTCTTGTAAGTACTTCTAGAAATTCTTTACCATCATGTATCTGCATGTTAATCTGTTACCTATATGTGTGGATAGGTGTTATATTTAGTGAATCTCTAACCTCCTGGTGAAAAATATTTTTACTGGTGTATCAGTGAGTAGGCATTTTTAATGATTAAAAGAGATTCTCTCGGTCACAGTTCTGTCCCCAGGCAGATGATGGCTTAGCTTAATCGCATACAGTTGGGCTTTGTTACCAATTTATACATTTAAAATAATTTACTTGTGTGTTTTAAAAATCTGCATTAAATGCATTTACATACACACATGACACAGGCCATTGTTTGCTAAGTTTAAGTTCAGCTCTTTTTAAAATTTAATTTAATTTTTTAATTTTAAAAGTAAAAGAATGAAAACAAATTCACAAACAGGCATCCATTTATAAAATAGCACAAGAACAATTCAAGCAATACTAAATTACAAACAAGATGACAGGAAATTAGCAATGGTTGCTGTATTACATATTGATAACTTCAAAGTTGTTACTCAGGAAAACAAATATAGACATGCAAGATTGATCAAATAATTAATCATTAACTATTCCTTTCAATAAAGTGATATAAGTCAGTAGTACGACTATGTTAGCTATCCTGTATACACACATATATACTTTTCCCCTTCTTTCTTTTCTCTTTTCTCTCATCTCAATTGTTCTTTACTTTTGAGCAGTTTCCTTTCACTTTACAATGTCTATCATATCTCCTAATTTTATTCACTCTTTCAGGTTCTTACACTAGTGAGACAATACGTTGTTTATGCACGCAGGTCTGATTTATTTCACTTATGAGTACGGTACCTAGTTGTAACCGTTTACCTATAAAAGCCTCAAGTTTATCTTTCTTTATAACTGAGTAATATTCCATTATATAAAAATGCCACAATTTTTTTAATCCAATCTTCAGTGGATGGACATTTGGGTTGCTTCCATGATTTAGCTATTACAAATTGTGCTGCTATAAACATGGGTGCACATATATTCTTATGATATGATGTTTTCAGATCTTCTGGGGAAATACCCAAAAAGGGAATAGCTGGGTTGAATGGGACTTCTAGACCTAGTTTGCTGAGGAAACCCCAAACTGATTTCCACAGTGGTTTCACTAGTCTGCGTTCTCACCAGCAGTGGGAGAAAACTTCCTCTTTCTCCACAGCCTCACCAGCAGATTTTATTGGTTGGTTTCTTAATGCTAGCCATTCTTACTGTGTTAAGATGAACTCTCAACATTGTTTTAATTTGCATTTCTTGAATGACTAATGATGCTGAATATTTTCTCATGTATTTATTTGCCATTTGTATTTCTTTATCTGAAAAGTGTGTGTTCATCTCAGATGCCCATTTTTGGATTGGGTCTTTGAATTTGGGGATGTTGATGTTTTTTAATTCTTTATGTGTTCTATCTAAGTCCTTTGTCTGAGGCACAGCATGCTAAAATTTCTTCCCAATTTGTGGGTTTTGATTTTACTCTGCTGGTGATTTCTTTATATGTGCAAAACCTGTTCAGTAGGATGAGTTCTCAGTTGTTGATTCTTTGAACTATATCCTGTATGGTTTGGATTTTGGTTCATGAACTCTCTGCCTACCCCTGTACCTTCAAGATTTTTACCTACTTTCTTTTCCAATAGATTTAGTGTTTCTGTTTTAATACTGAGATCTGTGATCCATTTTGACTTGAGTTTGGTTCATGATGATAGACTTGGGTCTATTTTCAGTCCTTAGCAAGTGGCAAGCCAATTTTTCCAGCACCATTCATTAAAGATGCTATAATTCTTCCGGTAAGTTTTCTTGGTCCCTTTGTCAAAGATTAGGTGGCTGAGTGTGCTTGTGGTTGTGGCTATTTCTTCCAGTCTGTTCCACTGATCCTCTGGTCTGTATTTTAGTCGGTACCATGTAGATTTTATTACAGTAGCTTTGTAGTATAATTTCAGGTCAGGGATTGTGATTCTACTTGACTTGTCTTTGTTGCCCAGGACTGCTTTTGCTATTCTTGGCCTCTTCTCATTCCAGATGAATTTTAGGAATATTTTCTCTAGATCTGTAAGGTATGCTAATGGTATTTTAATGGGAATTGCAGTGAATCTGTACAACAATTTTGGGAGGATGGCCATTTTCCCAGTGTTGTTTCTTTCTAGTTCAGTTCTTGTTGCAGAGAGAGGTCTTACACATGATGCAATTCCTATTTAGCTACTATAGGCTAGTAGTTTTTCTCAACTTTTTCGTTTCCTGCCACTGCTCCTCCTTGCATTGCCAAGTTATGCAAATAAAAATACAAGATGCCCAGTACACTTTGAATTTTCAGGTAAGCAACATAATTTTAATTTAATGTATCTTACTCAATATTTGAGATTTATAGGTGTTTATTAGCCCTCAAAAATGCTTCTATATACTTTCCAGCTACTGAGAAAAAGCTCTTTTTTTAAAATTTGAAATTTAAACTTAACGAGGCATTCTACATTTTAATTGGTAGACTTATCTATCCCATCACTTTAGATTATAAGGTTTTTAAATATAGGATTACATTTGTTACATTTGCATTCTTAAAATATAGGTAAGGTTCTTATAGAGCAATATAAGTTCTTAATATGTGGTTACCAAATAATGGAACAGGGATCCTGGAAAGGATAAAATTCAGATACTTCTCGTTTAACTCCTTGGTCCATTTTATGGACTCCTGGATCCATAAAATTCAGATATTTCTTATATAACTCTTGGACATTCTGAGTTTAAATCATGTACCGTTTCTTTATCACTGGGCACTGCCTAAATAGGATGTCAACTGGGTAAGAGTCCCACACGAATCATTGTGTCTTTGCTCCAGGAGATGAATTAATGACTCTGTAGAGACTGAGATACTTTTTTCTTCACATTATTCTACAATTTTCCTTTACTTTCATCTGGACAAATAATTTAAGCCTCTTACAACGTTTTTGTGTTTCTTTTTGGGTTAATAGTGACCCCTTTCATGGGGCTTTGCCAAAGAAGACTGACACCGCTCAGAACGACTGCCGGATGATTACCTAAGAAAGGAGGTTAGAGTCTGTGGAAAGAGTGTTCTGATGACAACCCCAAGTCCCATGCACATATCAGAGGCGAATGTGAAGTAAAAATGTTTTCCTTCAAATTGAATTCGCAAACTTACTGCTTTTGTATACATGCTCATCATGAGTTAATTTAGGGAGCTTCTTTCTTTTGAAATTAAAACATGAGTAAAAACAGCATGTTCAGAAACAAAGAACTCAGGTGACCCTTTGACTCTGATACAAATGTCCTCCCATTCCCTGAAAGGTGACAGCCACCCTTTGGAATATCAAGATGGTGCCCATTGCATTTCATCAAGTGCCTCTGTGTCAGTCGGAGAGAACTTCAGCTGTCTCAGAACCTGTGCTGTAATTGTTATGAGATTTCATGTCATTGCTTTGCTCTTTTCCCTTTCTGCATGAAGGTAAGCTGTCTGACTTCAGTTCCAACTTCTGTGATTTCGCGTTTGATCTGATTGTTGCCCAGCAATTGCCTTGTTTGGAGAATTCAGTGCTTTGATTGGAATTTTAAAAGGCTCTTTTCTGTGGCCAGATATCTGTTTCTCCCCATGTCTTTTGGCTCTTTCCCTCACATAGAGGATTCTTTGAAGTAAGCAGAAGCTTGGCTTAAAGGAACATGCCCTGCTCTGCAGGGTGGACATGGAGACAGAGAAGGCAACCTCTTTTGTTTGTTTGTTACTTACATGGACAATAGCATGACTAGTTTTAAAGAATATGTTTGGTGTTTTTCAAATAAAGTTTAAATAAGCTTAATTTAAAGAAATTATATGAATTTCTCAATTAGTAAAGTGAATGATTTTAATATTCAAAAGAACTTCAAAATTTTTTTTATTTTTATTTTATTTTTTTTTATTTTAGAAACATAAAAGTACAAAAACATATTGACAAACAGACACCCATTATCATAGAAAATAGTACAATCACAACTAATCTATAGACAAGGTGATATGGTCTCAACAGTAGTTGTTGCTTTAAGAACTTCAAAATTTTAATCAAAAGTTATACATATGACTTCTAAATTTATACCTAAAATTTTTGTATGGAATAAGTATGATTCTCATAGGAAAATCATTTTCAGAATGTGCATGTAGTACTTAAAGATATGCACTCAAAACCTCTACTCTTTGGAGTGAAACTGTTGGAAAATGAATAAAAAATTTGTTTTCAGAGATAAAACTCAAGTGTGTGTTTGGGAGAAGCAGCGCTGCTTCAGCTTGTTATATGGAACATCTAAATAATACACTGATATAGATCCACTTTTATTATGGGCGAAGCTCATCAAGCCTCACCATCTTTTTCTTTTAAAATTTCATTTTTATTTCAATAGATCCTTGGTGTTGTGCATTGTTATTGCCTCAGATTCATACAATTAAGATGGAACACATGACTTTCTTCCCTTGCAGATACTAAGTATTCTCAGCATCTAAAAGACCTGTAACCTTTTTAAATAGGCCCATCTTCTGGCATAAAAAATGTTTCTTAGATGGTGCTTTAACTCCTACTTTCAGTACAAAGACAGGTTGTCAGGGTAATAAATTAAAGGCACCTCACTGAAGCTCTTTTGGCCAGTGTCCTACCACCGGCCCATATTAATATTTTATTCCTTTTAATATTATTACATGATACAGGCTTTATTTAAATGGATTTGACGGGTCTCTTGGTTGGCTTGACAACCAGAGGGAAAAATTAATGTTCTGCATTTAATCTCAGCTCAAGGCGCTAAATTATTCTGAAGGTCAAAACCGTCATGCATATCATGCTAAATTATTGAATGTAATAGCGATTAGCTTGCTGTCTGTTTACGGGTTTGTAAATTGTTTACTTCATGCATCTTGGGTTAATTTCGAAGAAGCTCCCCCCTTTAAGTGTCTTTCTCTGTGTCACTCTTATCCTAGGCTTTGCGATTGTTTCAACAAACTAGTGGAAGATGCCAAGTGCTCTTTTTTAAATGATATCTAACCAGGTAAATGTTAATAAACTGCTCAGAGTGTGCTTCTTTTCCTTGGTTCCATCTTCACAAGAAGGATAAGCATGTTTAGAAAAACATCAACTTTGTCATCATGGGAGCTATTATCTTATTTAGGATAAGAATCACAGAATATTTTGCATAAAAAATACTGGTTGCTAGAAGAATAGATTTGCTGGAGGAACTACTAAGCTGTATTCAAATGATCTCAAGATTAATTGGTCCAGTATGAAAAAAGGGATTCAAGTATGAAATGATGCTATTAGTTCTTTAAAAGAATTTATTTAATGAAAGCCATGACAAATGAAGTATAAAGTAATGTATTTATTCATATAGGGAAAATAAGTCCAAACTCTGTCTCCTTTGGCATGATCTAAATTTAAAAGGTGGGTTGAGAGGAATAGCATTATGTGACATTTAGGACATATAAGTCCTCCATTCTTAATTCCTAGATATCTTTGTAATGACTCATTAAAAATTACACCTTCCAAGAAGGTGCTCGCATCTCTAGACATTAGAAGGGTAGAAAGAGGAAGTTTGAGGAGGGCACCTGATGTCCTGTCACCATTTTGTCACCTCTGGATTTTCTCTTGACTATAACAAGTACCTTCCATGTATGAGACTTTCTGAGGTTAAGCAGTTTTAACTGTTTTACTTAAAAGCATCAGTCATGGCCAGTGCACCATGATGAAAAAAGAGTTCCAAATAAGAAGGTGATTTTTCTGCGTGGTAATGAATGGCAATGGGCCGAAAACCTTCCTGTGCTCTTCAGGGCTGGGTAACAGCTTATGTGAGGAAATGCAGTCAGCACCTGACCGGTGGGCTGTGGGTGTACAAACTAGACCCCCTGAAAAGGCTGAAGTGGCACTCTTTATCCCATCTTTCTTTCTGCCCTTCCTTAGAAGTGCTGGGACCTGGTTCCAGGGCTCCTGCTCAACCTTCTTATGGAGGAGTCCTGAGAAAAACTATCAGGAGAAGTGGGACCAGGGAAAGCTTTGGGAGCCAATTCAGAGGGAAACTAGATCTAACACAAGACAGGGAGAACAGAGGGCACAGGAGAACAGATATGGGCCAAAGTCAGGATGTGGGATATGCGTTTCTACAAAGACTGAAGACGATGGAAACTCATGATGAATTGGACATAATTTGGAAGTAAATTTTTCATCGTTATTTTAGCCGGTGAGTTTTTGAGATCTAAGTGTTTTCATAAGGACATATTTGGACTGAATGGCTTTGGCTTTTTAAGATTATTGTAACACAAGAAAGAAGGTTCTTCTTGGTCTCTATTTATGTCATTTAAAACTGAAGGTGCTTTACTCTTTAGACTTTTAGATTTATAAAAGCTGTAGTGAGACCGGGAGAAATAGCAGCAGAGAGCTTCCCCTGAATGTTTGCTTTTACTTACTCCTCATCCTGTGTACTTTCCAGAGGAAGAGCCGTGCTCTAAATCTTAGTAATAAATATACAACTGTCTAATGGCAGCTTGTAAGGAGTGACTTTATAATTTAAAATACGTTTTCTTTTAAAAATTTATTTTAGTCAATCTCATCAAACAAGTAAAAAGGGGAATCAGTTTATCAAACAAGTAAAAAGGGGCTGGATCATGTTTCTCAATTGCAAACATCAGAGCAAGGGCTATTAAGGATTTCTGCCCACCTGAAAGCCATTGCATTCTCTCATCTCCTCTTGTTTTCCTGTAAATGACACCCTAATTCCAACTCCAATGAACTGGTCAATGGATGGGGCACTGCTTTGTGGCCCAGAGCCCCTCTCACTTTCTCCACCTCCTTCTCCTCCATCCTGAGACTGATGGCCCTCCACATCTCCCTTCTTTATCACCAAAGTAGCTTTGCCACCAGGTGCCAACTTCTGGAATACTTCCCTGCAGTTCTTGGACACCGGTTTGAAAGTTAACAGAATAGCTTCATATTTTGGAAGTTTAAGTACATTCATCTGTTCCATGATCAATAAATACCCTCTAACAAGCTCTTCTTGTCATTTTATTAAATTTTCCTTCTGCTCAGAGAAATTTACAAACTGATCTAGAGGTTTTTGTTAACATGGCTGTACTTCTTTAATTCTGTGCTACACTGTTCAAGTTTTCAGAACAACTGTTTGAGGCTCAGTGTCTGGTACTTTTCCAATGCTTCCTGGGGAAGTGATCCAAGTTCTTGTATTTTCTTCATACATTCTTCTTTCATCTTCAGTAGCATGCCTTGTCCATTTGTCATCTTTTCTAATTCTTTTGTATCATGATTTATAGCATCTATGTGTCTTTTTCCATATTTTCCTAACACTGTGTACTTTTCTGAAGCTCCTTAGTGATGCACAACACAGAAAGGCAATGTCAGATATGATCATGGAACTGGGTGTATATGCTCAGTTTATTACAACTACTTTTCAGCCTGAACTGCTTCAATCAGCCAACAAATTCTATGGTGTAAAGTCAGAAATAAGGTTAGTCATATTGATGTGATAACAGCAGAGATGGCCAAAGATTTTATGGAAGATGATACTACACGTGGTTAATTGAAAAATACTGCATACTGTTTTGGAAGATTTGTAATACAGCTCTTGTATACCCAAGAACTGCAAATTTAAAACTAAATATTTGGTCATTAATAATTTTCAGACTTTGGTGTACACATGATCCTTTTCTATTTTTGTCTTTGTATTTTGTATTCTGTGTAATGTTATATTTCTACTTAATAGTTTAAGATTTTTATTTCTCTCAAGCGTTTTTTAAAGTGTCCTACTTTAAATCTTTTGAAGCATGCTCAATATTCTTTCCTTAATCTTATCAGTTATATTGCCTCTTTTTATACAGTTTTGATTAAATAATTGGCTTTGTGAAAAAAATCTGTTTCAAAAATCAACTTTGTCTCCGCAATTAGGAAACATGTCACAACTATTTTTTGTGCCAAAGCTTACGAAGATAAACAGTCTTATAAAAAAACAAATGTACCAATATTTGAACATATAGTTGTTATTTTGACAGATGCTGTTCATAATTCTATTATTATCCTGGGATGTTTGGATGTCAACAGATAAAGTAAAAATGCTAAGCACTCTGTATTATTCATAGAAGTTATGCTATGAATTTTTGAATGACAGTCTTTGGCTACATAGATAAATCAACCCCTATGGCAACAAATTTTAAATTCTTTCAGTTATTGAAAAATACTAATTAGTATATTAAGTAATTCCTGTCCATGAACAGACTTCAGAATCCTAGCAGGGATCTATGGAGAGCATAAAACATTGTATTTTCAATAACGTGATATCAGTCATAAGAGATTATCTGGGTTTGATAAGAACTATAGATTTGTGTGAGAAGATATTTCTAAACACTTTGTTTATTGGATATTGGATATTTATGTTTATTTCATGCAATGAAACTAGAAGAATACAATTCAGAATCTGTTTTTTCTGTCTCTATTATTCTTGTGGTTATCCTGCTGTCACCTTTGGGTGGTATGTAATGTGAAACTCATGGCTTGTAATTCTTTTTCAGCTTTAAAAATGTTGATTCAGACAAAATCAGAACCTTGATTTTTCTATTCATTTGAAAGCTTCTCTAACCTTCTCTCTCACTCAAGGGAAGTAAGGTCAAGTCTATTTTAATAAGTTCCTGGTTTTGGTTCTATGTCCTCTGCCCCTTGCTTCTAGCTTCACCAAAAAAATACCTTGAGGGAAGTGAAAGAATGGAGAAAATGTGGCAAAGTGCATTTTTACTTATCTGAATCTCTCCCTAACCCTACCTTTGAAATTTAGTAGATGCTTTATGATGGTTCTTGTAACATAGGAACAAATTTTGCTGTGATCAACATTGGTGGGTTCAAGCACTCAGTCTTTGTTCCTTCAAAGAAACATTAAAATGCAACCCCTAAAATGGCTAAAATAAACTTGTAGGAGGCCTAAACCCAAGAAACTCCAGTTATTTCTGTGGACCTATTAGGGGTCCAGGTTAGGCCAACTCCCACATTGATCTTCTAACTCCTTTTCCTGTGATGGTATCACGCTCTGGGTTTTCTAATGACCTTTGCTATAGAAAACTTCTCATGAGTTGCAGTAATTGGTTCTTGATGTAGGAAGGACTTCTATTCTTAATTCCCGTACTGTATCAGTGAGAACAACACTGAGCTGTTCTAACAAACAGATCAAACACGTAATAGTGGAAATCATACATTCTCAAGTGAAAATAAAATTGGTATCTTCAGAGAGGAGACATAAAAAAAATCTTAGCTATTACAATGGTTTGTAGTCTTCAAAAATTTCAACAAAGCCTTATTTCCTTTCAACAACAAAAGGAGCATCTTGTTTGGGAGAAATTAATTAAATTAAAAGTTAAATTGATCAGACTAACTTTTAATTTAATTTTTCTTCATGACAGGCAATAATGGAAAAAAAGGTCTGGACACACTTACACAAAATAGGAATTTATTACTTCCTCCTTTAATAGTTTAGTTCTGGTTCATAAAGTCATTTAGGGTCTCATGTTTCTTCCATCTTATTGCTCCAACATTCCTTAGCTGTTATCCTGGTAGACATGGCCAAAAGCTATCACAGATATGTCTGTTTTTCAGGTGGAGAAAGAAGAAAAGGGTGACTCCAGGCCAAACAATATCATTTCAACAAATGATGTGGAAGTTGTTCCCCATTACTTCTACCCACAATGCATGGGTGATAACTTATCCATGTAAAGCTACTTTCATGGAGGAAGGCTATTTGTAGGTTCGGAGCCAACAAGAGGACAGTGAAAATGTGGAGACAAACAGTTCCACCATCTGGATCCTGAGCAGTCACTTCTCGGTTCATCTTTTCAGCCTATGGGCAAAGAATAGATAAATGTCCCCGCTCCTCTTCTCTGAGTGGGCCATCTGGGAAGCATTCTGTGCTTCTTAGAGGTTCCTGCACAACAGAGCTCTTATCACCCATATGGCAACAAACTCCTTTCAGAGCAGGGAGAATTCATTTCTCTGCTTTCCCTGTCTTGATTTTTCAGTTCCTTATCCCAACTTTCTGGGATAGACTACTAACTGATGTAGCTGAGGGAAGATCATTTTTCTTAGACTTTCCTGTTGGGAGAACTCAGGTAAGCAAGCATTTGGTTTCATTTTGCTATATCTTTGAGCTATCGTTTTGATGTATCTCTTTAAAATACAGAGATAGTTATTTCTATGAATCACGGTATTCTCAAATACAACTCTGAGCAGACTTTTCACTGTAAGAATATATTTTCTTAAAGTCATTAGTTTCATAGTAAAAATCAATATTTCATTAAATAAAACTTGTTTTTACAAAAGAAATTCTGGAGTGAACCATGTGCTAATAACAAGACAGTGTTATCTGATGAGAGCCTGGCCAACAGGCCAGTGTGTAAACATCAGGTAAGCATGGTACTTTGGAGTAAGTAGCTTATTTAGGAATTGGCTAGTTGCTTATGAGGTAACATCAACATTAGAACATCCTTATGTTTTAAATGTGAAAGTACTTTGTCCTTTGGCAAATTTTAGTTTTGTCTTTTGTCTTAAATATAGAAAATATAATCAGAATTTTGTATCTGTATAATAAATATTTGAAAGGGAAAAATTAAGGATGTTATTAAATGTGTATTGGGATTATCATAAATATAAAGGTAATCGGGATGGGAAACTCATGGCATTTAAAATTATTAAAACTGAGTTTCTTTCTTATTGATTATTAGTAAAGCTAGTGGAACAGAAAGACCTTTCTAGAAGTTCATAGGAATTTACTTTCTCCTTTCCTTTTTGTAATTAAAAATATTTTGCCTTTAACATGAATAGGACACAGAAAGCATGTGAAGGACCATGTAGACATCTTTCTTCATCTCATCTGTTTTGTGGAAAGTCAAATTGCACCCTGCAATTTACTAAAAATGCTATTATTATTGTGCTGCATCAATATAATTTCTGAAGTTGAAATCGTGGCTGGTTTTAATATAGAAAGCCTGATGAAACTGTTATAAATCACTAGTGGCTTAAAGAAAAATACTAGATTCTGGTTACCTATGACTTCTACAGTTTCTCAGAGACCTGTCTAGGATGTCTATGTATTTTTCTGTCACTATCTGCAGTATTTAAATTTGCTGAATTTGAAAGAAATTGGTGAGAACATCTGAAGATTATTCAGAAAGTTTATTTCCAATATTCTTATAAAACATAGGTTCACAGTTGACTGGGGAGTAAGTAAACTTTCCTGGAACAGAGTTAAAACAAGCTACAGGGTCCCTTGGCTCAAATCTTTCCTACTCCACACATACAAAACAAGTTTCCAATTTTCACAACCACACAACCAAAGCGTTAGTATTTTTGTGACCTAGATTTCACATTTTGAAGTTTTATTTCATTCCTTTCTTAGTGCAAAGGATGGTGTCCATCCATCATTAATTTATATTGCTTCGATGCTGTCTAGGTGTACTTGGGAATTCATCTGGGGCTTCCAAAGGAAATTTGAGGCATATCTTTTTACTTTATCAAAATCTTCTTTGAAAAATAAATATATAGATGTTTTAAAAATGTAGAAGATTTTAAAATTTAAAAAGATTCTTTGGGTATAATTTACATATATAATTCACTGAAAAATACAATTTAGTCAATCTTAAGTATTTTGTAAATATATGTAACAATCATCATAGTCAATTTAGAACATTTTTCTTACAACAAACAGAATCCCTCTACATTTTAAGACAAACCCTTCTATATATGCATCCTTTCCTGCACTTGCAACTACAGATCTAACTTGTACCTCTATATTTTTGTGTCTTATGGATATTTGATGTCAAATGGAAAAATAATATAGGATCTTTTCATGTAGCATAACATTTTCAAAGTTTGTTTAATTGTAGCAAGTATTACACTTCATTCCCACTGTATGGATATATTGCAGTTTATTTATCCATTCCTCTGGGGTGGGAATTTGAGTAGTTCCTGCCTGTATGACTAAGGATCCTATGAAAATTCAAGTGGCAATTTTTATTTAAAACTTATTTTTAATCTTTTTGTGTATTTACCTAGAAGTGGAATTTCTAGGTTCCATAGTAATTTTGTGTTTAATTTATTAAAGAATAATCAAATTATTTACAATGTTGCTACACTATTTTACATTCTCAACAATATAAAGTTGGGAAAGAGTTTTAGAAGACCAAGTGTTTAAAATATCTTAGACCTAAACACTTGGGCTGTGAAATATTTCCATGATGTAGGAGCATCATTGTGTTATCTTTCATCTACTTCATAATCTGCCAGAAGTTAATTTGACTTCTTTTTGTATTTAAAGTGCTATCTATCATTAATTTCACAACTGTATCATTAATACCATTTCCTATAATACAGCAAAAAGAAAAAATATCAGAATTGTTTAAATTGGCCTAGATTTAAACACTTGGAACTTTGGTAATATAGATGATATTCAGATAGAGAGATAGAAAGAGAGAGAGAGAGAGTTGCATTTTGGAATGAAAATCTTATTGATGTAATATTGCTGTCTTGGTTACTTTTCTCTCGTTGCTGAGACAAAATACCCAACACCCAGAATTAAGGAAGGGAAGGCTTTTTTAGCTCACAGTTTGTGGAGGTTTCAGTCTATACTTGGCGTGCTCCAAGGCAAAGTGGCACATCAACAGCTCAGGGTGGTGGAAGGTAGCAAAAGAAGCCAGAGTAAAAGGGAGCAGCGGCAACAAGTGGCCTCTTTCTCTCCCTTATGTGTGCAAACTATCCGCCCCAGGGCTGGTGTGGCACTCATACCCATAATCCCAGCATTGGATCATGGATCAGTCGTAGACTCTAAAAGCCCATCCCACGATTGCATGAGGCTTTGGGGGGACATCCAGACGCAAACCATAACATTCCACCCTTGGTCCCCTAAACACTCATGTACATCCCTTTATGCAAAAGACATTTTAGTGCATCTCTTAGAGTTGCCAAAGTATTAACAGTTCAACAGTGTTGAAGAGTCCAAGTCACAAGTCTCCTACAAGATGTAAGTCAAACTCTTAGCTGTGAGCTCCTGTACAAATGAAAACAAAGTTAAACACTTCCAACATTCAATGGCAAAAAATAAACATTACTATTTCAAAAGGTACAAATGGGGATACAGAGCATTGGGACCAAAGCAAGCCCAACATCCAGAAGGGCTAACATTATGTCCTGTAGTTCCATGTCCAGCATCTGAAGCAATCTGTGGCACATTGTGAGCTCCAAAGGGCTTGAGTGACTTCTGTGGCTTCTCTCTTAGGCTCCCTTTGTTCCCTCCTTGTTGCTTTCCTCAGGAAATCCACATTCCTGACTTTTCCAAACTTCTGACGTCTCCACTGCATGCTTCACATTCATGGCTTCACATACTGCCCTCTCAGGGCACACTGCCTGGCCTCCAAGCCCTTCTGAAATGGAGGTGGAAGCCTTTTTAACCTCAGAATTCTTGCATTCTGTATGTGCCTAAATCCAGTGCCATGTGGATGATGTCAAGATCTGCTGCCACCTGGAACAGTAGCCAAGCTTTCCTCTCCCTTGGTTATAGGGGTTGAGTGACTGGATTGCTGAATACTCTGAACTTGATTCTGAGGAACAAATTCTCTATGCTGCTGCTATTCTGGAACATGGTGTTCTGCAGCTTTCTGCTCGAAGCAGTCTTTCATCTTCACAGTTTTGAGGCTGCACAGGGTGGAGACTTGCTGTTTCTTGTGATGCCTTCAAGCTATCTTTTTTATTCTCTTGTTCCTTCTCAACAATGGAGATCTCCTCAGCTCTATCTTTGCAATCCACAACTTTACTGGAGCTTCCTTTCTGGCCAAACTCACATTTTAAATCAGCCTGTTGGGCTCTTTGCTTTTGTTTCTCAACATAAATCTGACTAAAATTCCTCAACAATAGCCATTCCACAGCATCAACATTGGACTACCTTGAAATTTCTTCTGCCAGATTAATTAGTCCACAACACTTAATCTCAATCTCAGGAAAAGTCCCTGGACATGAGCAAAATATAGACAAACTTTTTGCCAAACCATGACAGACATCATCTGGAGTCCAGTACCCAATGCAGTCCTTCTTCCCAGCAGAAATCTTCCCAGTCTGGTCTTTACTGGCAGGATTTCTACCAGCCTTCTGGTCTTTTGAGCTATGACCAGAATCTGCCATACAGAACGGTCAAAGGCATTTCAGCTCTACTCCTTCAGATGACATCTCCGAACCTTTCCAAACACTTCCCACAAGCCATTTCCAGAGGCTCTTGACCGTATGGTCAGGTATAGTTACAGCAATGACCCCACTCCTCTGGTACCAAATTCTATCTTGGCTTTCCAAACACTTCCCACAAGCCATTTCCAGAGGCTCTTGACCATATGGTCAGGTATAGTTACAGCAATGACCCCACTCCTCTGGTACCAAATTCTATCTTGGCTTTCCAAACACTTCCCACAAGCCATTTCCAGAGGCTCTTGACCATATGGTCAGGTATAGTTACAGCAATGACCCCACTCCTCTGGTACCAAATTCTATCTTGGTTACTTTTCTCTCATTGCTGAGACAAAATACCTGACACCCAAAATTAAGGAAGGAAAGGTTTATTTAGCTCAGTTTGTGGAGGTTGCAGTCCATGTTTGGCTGGCTCCAAGGCAGAGTGGCGCATGACAGAGGGCAACAGTTCATGGTGGCAGACGATAACAAGAGCAACAAGAGCAAAAGGGCGGAATCATGCAAGCCACTTTCTTGAGTCTCTTACACTCCTTTAAATACGCAAACTATCTTCCCCAGCGCAGATATAGCACTCACACCCACAATCCCAGTGTTGGACCATGGATCAATCATAAACTCTAGAAGCCACCCCATGATTGCAGGAGGCTTTGGGAGGACACAAATCGTAACAATTGTATAGCGATAAAGTACTAGTTCTCAAAGTTATGTTCACTCAGGAATCATTTTGTCACTGGGCATCTTGAAATCTAAGGAGAAAAGTTTAAAAAGGACCTATTAATCACTTTTAATTTTGCCTCTCTGATGGCTTCCTCCTAAATATCTACTGAAGTGATAAACTTTCTGTGATAGTTGCCACCATTACTTCAGTTCAGCTCCATCAGTGGTTGTACTGTAGTACTGCAATTTCATGACAAATGACTGCTGATCACATTTTAGGGACCTGCCTCACATTTTCTTCAGCAGCTTTTGTGCTTCAACTATTTTGTACCTCTGCTTGGATGCATTCATTTCACCTCAGCTGTGTTGAATACCTTTCCTTGGTCCTTGGTGCCCACCGTCACATTGGTTGCCTGTGAAAATTCAGAAAAAATGCAGACTTGGAAGTATGGCACAGCTAAAATCCTCTATGACCTTTGGCCAGTCCAGATAAATGTTAATAATAAATACACCAAACTCTTCCTGACTTGAGTGGACAATTCTAAAGCACGTGTCACATGATTGCTCAGAAAGTTATTATTTTGTCCTTACTCAGTTTACTCGTTTGCCTTTGCAAATACCAAATAGACGTAGAAGATGACAGTAGCTGATTGTAATCTATTAGCAGTTCCAGTGTCAAACATTGTTCCCACATATTTGACAGCAAGAAGTCAGTATGGACTCTGGACCTTGGTATGCAGTAGTTCATCTTCTGAATACATGTCTCACAATCCTCATAATTAAGAGGGCCAAAGGTACTGTGTGTTTACACAGGAGGGAGAGTAGTACTCCCTCATGGTCTTGACCTTAAATTCTTTCACAATGTAATTCTCAAGCACTTTTATAATGTTGATATCATGTTACTTGATAACATCATATAAATTAAAGTCTGGCAAGAAAGAAGAAAAATACTGTGTCTACTTTACTAAGATCCATATATGCCTTTTCCTACTCTTCTACTGGATAACTCAGAATGTCACAAGTTTTGAGTGTGACTACAACAAAAAAGGTTTCTGTTCGTGCAGGTTCAGATTGCGGTGAAAGCTATCTATTAATTCAGATTTACAACCCACAAGAATCGATCCTGCTAGAAGTAGACACAATAGAGAAGGACGTTGTATCATGAGTCACACATAGTGACAAAAGATTTGGGAGCAAGTCCATAACTTTTAAGGCAAAGAATCACATTTGGCATTTAATGATTCATTCATTGATTCATTCATTCATTCAATTTCTTTTTTGTTAGTAGGTGTTTATGATACGTTCATCATGGGAAGTTGATACATATACATATTGGTACTTTTTACTTGCCCCTCCCCTCTCTTCTCGCTTCATCCCTAGTTCCTGTTCCCATCTGTAAAAGGTCTACCTTCCTATTTCCTATCTTCCATCTTTTATTTTGCTATTTAAATTATTTGTCTTTGGGTTTCTTGTATAAGAGAAACCATGTAATATTCAACCTTTTGTGTCTGATTTTTTCACTTAGCATTACTATCTCAAGGTGTTTGTATTTTCTTTCAAAGGACTGAAATTCATCTTTCTTTATGGCTAAAGTATTCTGGGTGTATATATACCATGTTTTCTTTATCCACTCATCTGTTGCAGAATAGGCCATTTAAAAGAATCAGCTATTGTGAGTGGTGCTGATATAAACATGAGTATGCATTTACTAAAGTAGTATGATGACTTTAGCTCTTTTGGGAAGATACCCAGGAGAAGTATAGTTAGGTCAAATGGGAATTTCTATTTTTAATTCTTTGAGGAATCTTCATACCAATTTCCATAGTGGTTATACTGTTACGGCAAAAATAAAAAATTAGGTTGAACTCCATAAAAGATCAAAGAACTCATTCAGAACAAATGGAGTTTTAATTAACTGTAATTTAGAACCAATTGGACTGGTCATTGCCCCCCCCATTCCCGATCAGAGAATGTGGCCCTTAACTGCCTTTGTTCTCACCTTATATACATTTTTGGTTTCCATGGTAATAGATTGGAATGTTTAGGCCTGGCCACAGTTGTTTTCCTTGCACCATGTGATCAGTTCAGGCTCTGGCCACAATGATATATACTTTAATAACTCATGCAAGGAGAAGAATTCCAGGATAAAGTCAGGACTGCCAAGTTAACTCTTTACAACCCCTCTAGGATGTTTCTCAAGACACATTTTGAGGCTTGTCTATCTTAAAATGATGTGCTAAAAGTCGCAGCCCTTTACAATACTAGTTTATATTCCCACCAACAATGTAGAAGAGTTCCTTTTCACCCACGACACTACCAATATTTTTTGTCTGAATTCTTCATGTTAGTCATTCTTTCTGGAGTAAGATGAAATCTCAGTGTTGTTTTGATTTGTGTTTTTCTGAGGCCAAAAATGTTGAACTGTTCTTCACTTGTTGGTCATTTGCAGTACTTCCTCTGAGAGGTATCTGTTCATTTTCCTTGTCCAGTTTTTAGACTGAGTCTCTTATTTTAGGGAATCTATATTTTTTATATTAGTCCTCTGTCTTTGGGGAAGTAGTTGGAAATTTTTTTCCATTCTGTTGCCTGTCTCTTCAATCTATTAGTTGTTCCTTTAGTTAGAGTCTGTCTTCCTATGGTGTGTTCTCATGGTGGGTTATGTTTTGATGTTTATACCTCTCTTCAGTCTAGCCAGCATAATATTTGAATGTCTTCTTAGTGCTCAACCCTCTTCTGTGGGCTTGGTTCCCAGCACCACACAGAGAGGAGAAAACAAGCTACAGTAATGATGATGACACAAAGACAGACTAGATATTGGCATAGAGTAGAAAGCAAATAACAGCAACTATGCCACCCCTGGCAATAGCAAATAAACCAACAATAATACTACAATCCAAGACAAACTGGATTTGGCTTACCACAAGAACCAATAAAAACTACAACTATATTGTCTTTAAGAATAGAAAGGAGATGTGCAATAATAATATAGACACAAAGAAAAACCAAAGTTGACACAGGGTAAATATCTACTAAATAGGTATATGCTATCAGTATAGATGTATGGCATATATGTATGCATAATTATGGCATAGCTGTATGCCATCATCAACAAGAGAAAATATTAGCATACAGCCAACTAAATACCTAAAAATTAATAAAGTTTAGTATTTATAATACTAATGGAACAGATGGGGAGATGGAAAAATGAAAGAAGTAATATTTGAAAAGGAAAGTATGAAGGAGTGGGGGTAAAATGAAGTAAAGAATTCAACTAAAGTATAAGAGAAAATTGATGGAATTAGGTAAAAGTAACAGAAAAAATAAAAAAGAATGAAACAAAAAAGCAAAAGAAAGGTTAAAATGGTAAAACTCCAAATCAACACCAAGAAAAAGAGAAATGAGACCAAACGTATTCCTCCAGGTGTTCATGTGTTTGGGATCTTTCTAGGATCTGCACTATTGAAATCGTTTAGATAGAAGATATGGAGTCACAGTATCCTAGGTTCAAAATGGGTTCTAGCTTGTTTTCATACTTGCTTGTTATTGTGTTTATGTGTTTATCTTCCCAGAGAACTGACACGTGGTTCACTTGTTATTTTTCCTTGTATAGAGGCATAAAGGGCTACAATGTGGTATCATAGATACCAGGAGAGGAAATACTTTGATTCTCTTGTCAGAGATCTTTAAATAACTAAGTCAGAAAATCAAAGACAAAGAAGCTTCTAGCAGAGGTGAATGGGTGGGCAATGTGAGTAGCTAAAAAGCACATAAATCTTTGTATTCCACATTAATATCCATTGTAGAACATTTATTACAGGTAAGTATTATAAACAACCAGATGGATAGGATGATAGTATTGCTTACTTAGTGAATATAAGCCAGTGTCTTTCCTCAGCCAACACTTGGGCCATGGTCCTATGGATAGAATGATAAAAATGTGCCATTAATAAATCATAATCTGCCTACTTCAAAGACTTTTACTGGGCCCTCTCTCTGGCACCTTTCTTTGAAGTTGACCATTCAGTTGCTAAAGAAGTCAGCATTTTATTTTCACAGGAATTTATGCTTATTTTATAGAGGGGTTATCTTTCTCACATGAACTGTGTCTGCAAGTAACGCCATCCAGTGACTAATGCCTGATTTACTGATATGAGGTCCTGCATGACATTGCTTCCAATCCCCTTTGAGCTAAGAAACGCACAAAAACACGTCTGGATGTGTTATCATAAGATTCATGATCCAATATACATTGTATCACCTAGAATGGCCCAGCAAAATGATGACATGATCTACTGAAGTCTCAATGTGTCAGATCAAAGGCAACTCAAGTGGTGTTAGAAGTGCAGTCTTCCACTGTGTCATACCACTGATCGGTGATGCTCTGTCCAGAATCAAAGGCATTGAAGTGCTTTGGTCCTGCATCACCTTTCTAGATGCACTTTCAGAGTATATCTTTACTGTCTTAAACTCTGCTGTATAGGAAATTCTGATTGCTGGTGGGTGTGGTGAGTTCACTGAACCTGAAGCTGTAATTATCATTTTACTATAGCAATAAGCATTCCACTAAACTTGAATTTATAACTCTCAGTTGGGTTTTTTATAGGTAAAGACAAAAGAAGCCATCCTGATTGCCATGACCGTCTATGGTTGACTATGACACAAGGGGTGCAAAAAAGTTTTCTTGAGCAACTGTAAGGTTATTTTGGATTTCCTTAATGCCCACAGGAAAAGTGATGATTGCATACAGGCAATTACAGCTGCTGTAGTCAAGAATAAAGCAACTGTAGGCTTTGGTTTATTGAAGTATTAGTTAAAATGTTGGCCAAAGGTAGGGAAATCTGGAATGAAAAAACTGGCTCCCTGTTGAACAACCCAGGACTGACCCACGAAGTCTTCTTATTAGTTGTAAGCTGGGTTTATATCTCTCTATCTATCACAGAGATCATGAGCACACCGACTTGAAGGCTCTGTGATGGTCTGGGCTTAGTGTAGAGCACAGACCCAAGCAGCAAAAGCAGCTGGACATGCTGATCATTTATAAATTTTCATTTTACCTCCTGTCTACCCAACTGCTTTCTCCTTTTATTGCTGAGGCAACTAGCTGCACATAGGCACAGCCATCTCCTCTGCACCTTGTCGTTTGTTTGTTGCACTGGGACTCCCCTGCTGCTGCTGTTTGGAGTTCTCATGAGTCAAGTCTATCCATGCTGATTCAAAAGCAAACTTGGAAGTGCAAAGGAGTCAAGAGCCCTCCTCAGAAACTACCCAGTGCTTCAACAGACATCCAGCAGGATGCAGTTCCTACACACACAGTGGTACTCCTTGCCGTAATGTGGACCTAGGTTCATTTTTATTCTTTTCTTTATCTCCATTTACCCTGTTCTTATCCCCTGGGATCATTTCCCCAAGTAAGTTATCTGCACACACCTCTGACTTCATTTTGGAGAGAACACTAAGTCAAGTATGGCCTTTCTGGTTTTTAACCTTTTTCACTTCCAAATTTCAGCCCTTAATATGGTCAGCCTGTCTAAAAAGCAAATGAAATCACGCTACACAAGCACTCACAACTTTTCAATGGATTCAGTGCCCCTTCATCCCTCAATGACTCTCTGTTTATACATGGAAAGTCAATTAGGGAGTGAAGGGGTGAGACACTCGAGCATCAAGGAAGGAGACAGAGGTACTGACAGACAGAGTCCTCCACTGTGTCTTTCTGTCTTGAGCAGAAGAAGCCTTCCCTAGCTATTTTGGGAGTTATACAAAGAACTATAGACTTGAGAAAGACAATACTTCTCTTAGATTCTAAGCATTTTTTTTTACTATGTGCATTAACTATTTCAGAAAACCCCAGTCAACTCCATTCAGTCCACTCATTCACATATTTAGCAAGTTTATGTTGAGGAAAGAACTCATTAATTATTCTTCTGATCTCACTGATGTCCTATATTTAGGTAACTTTTTATTGTCTAGAGGAAACTGGATTTAATCTTAGGTTCAGACAGGGGCTTGTTAAGAATCATACATCAATATTGGCAGGCAAATGGAAAACTAAGACAAGAAAATGAAGTTAGACAAGGTTTTCTTATTATTTCTAAAACACTAACATATATTCCTCATTATTTAATAAGTGCAGCTTTAATGTACAATATTCACAAACAAGATACCTGAGTTTAATTATTCATCTCTACTTCTTATTAATGTGAACTTGGGTAGTTTCCTTTGTTTCTAAAGCTTATTCTCTTCACTTTTAAAATGGGAATGAAGAGTTGCTGCTTTATAGATTTGACAGGATTAAATAAGAAAATGTGATAAAAATTGATTTTAGTTTTTGATATGTGGTTAATATCTAGAAAATTATAGTTTATGTAGCTTTTTCATATTCTCATCCCTTTATTACATTGTGCAAAGTGAGTAGTTAATTTGAGATCTTTTACTTCCTTTTGAATTAATTAATTGCTTTTTATTAATGCCTCTTGAGTTTTCTAAACACAGATCTTTAAAGGCCTTGGGGATTTTTATGCCTATGTTCATATTTCAAACTTCTCGGTGAGAAATGTGGTAGACATTGAAGACACGTAGTCAGAAACAATATGAAGAAAGTGGCGTGAAGACACACATGGTTAATACTGAAGGATTACAATAGAAAATATGTGTAATAATAGAAATTTGAGCATACAAAAGAAGAGCAAATGTGTCATTCTTATACATATATGTGATGTGTGCATTGTTGGAATATTTTTTCTTTTGATATGTCATCGTTACAGGAATGAGGGTGCATCTATAGCAACAGAGGGCTGAGACAGTTGAGAGGTACAGGATGAGGACATTGTTGGGTGTTGTAGAAAGTTTTGGCTAAAGGTTTTTCTCTGTCTTACCCTGCTATTGATTTTGGTGTCTCTTCTTTACCCTGAGAGATTATTTCTAAGGTTATACAGTTACAAGTAGAGATTAGGGTTAAGAGGACACGAAATAGCGTGCTAAGGACTTGCTGCAGAAGTGAAGATGTGTATCTAGAGAGAGTAGTACAATTGACCAAAACAGAAGATGAGGCAGAGTAGGAATTCTACATAGGGATTACAATTTTGCACAAAGTAGGGACATTTTTTAGCCTGTGGCTTTCCAGAAAACATGACAATGGTTGATGGCACAGGGCAATAGTGAGGAGCCACAGTGCAGAGAACTAAATCAACAATAGACAAAAACTCATGCCAACTGAGAGCCTTATAGTGTCATTAGATTTGTATTAGTCAGCTTAACACAGCTGTGGGAAAGCACCTGAGGAAAGCAACTTATAAGAGTAAGATTAATTTTGGCTTATGGATTCAGAGTTCAGTCCATGGTAACCTGGCTCCATTGTGTCAGAGTGGGTAGGTTGGGGAAAGACCGTGCCGAATGGCTCCTTCTTCTGCTTTAATCCAGTCTGTGTTCCTACTTTTTGAGTCATGTCACCTAGAAAAGGGCAAATCTCCCTCTTTCAATTTAGTATTTCAAATGCTTATCTCTGGAAACACCTGAATATATAGAAGTGTTCATGACTAACTTTCTAGATATTTCTTAGACCAATCAAGCTGACAATCCAAATTAACCATCATAATACCTATTAGCAGCATAAATGCATTGTGGAATGAAAGGATAAATGGCAAATAGCATTTTTTCTTGAGGAGTGCTGTCTAATCAGCCAAACTTTTCCACAGAAGTAGAATATAACTGTCATACAAGTTCCTACTCCAAGAGTCACCTATGTGACAGTATGATTAGTGTTTCTGTACTCTGGCCTTGGGAAGTGACTGATGAATATATATGAAGGGGATAGCTTTTGCTTTTCTTTGTCTTGTAGCTAATAGTATATAAAGATATAATGATTTCTTTAGGCCAATGAAGTTAATGACAGATAATCTTCAGATCTAGCCAGCATTACCTATATGTTCAATTCTGTTGGCTAATGAAATCAGAAATGGAGAAGTCATAAAGATAATGGTGAGTTCTGTCTCCTGAAAATGTGCAGGCATCCTCAGAATGCAGCACCCTCAGTGGACAGAAGTATAGTTGTGATGAAGGCTGTAATACATCTTTAGGAGAAGGTTTTGAAAGATGAGTGACTGGTCATGATTGTCAAGCCTGTGATTGTGAATATGATTTTAATGGCCAGGACAAGAAATAACTCTAAAAAACAGGCACAGCCTTTGATATGTTGAAAGATGAGTTGATGGGTCCATTTCAGATTCAGTAGCTGAACAATGATAAAGTAAAAAGCTGTAAAATGCCCCTTTTCTGTGAGACTGAAACAATGGCTTTTAATGATCTCTGCTGATTTCCTGAAAGGTATTCATTTTAATTTAAAGTTATGCCTGAACTTCTGGTCCAAAACTTCTAGATTTCATGTGGAACTGATTAAAACATTCATAGAGTACATGTCAAATAATTTTGTGTTTGACATTCTAACAGCTATCTTTAAAAAAACTCACTTAAATCTGCAATTTTAGTACTTGAAGGAACTGTTTGGATTATTTTGTTTGGACTTTTTTTAAAGATGTAAAAGCATGATATTTTAAGAAACTATAAACTCATATCCATAAACTTGAATTCAGTTTTTATATATTTGATAAAGTAGTATGTTTTGAAGATTTTTAGGGAAAAAATCTTTAAGAAGAAATATTACTTGGTTTGTTTCTGGTATATTTTCACCAACATTGTGTGACTCTACAGATTCTCTTTGACATACAGCAGGATCATGTCCTGATAAGACCATTGTAGATTGAAAGAATCAAGAATAGATATTGCACTGATGCACTTAACAATCAAATATGATGTTCTGTGTGTAGTTTGTTCCCTCAGGTTGATGTACTGTGAGGTTGCTCCCCCAGTGTGGGAGAGAGTGTGGAAATATTAAGGAATGGGACCTCATGGATGTCTTTAGACCAATTAGGACCATACCGTCAGAAGGGATTGTGGGGATAAAACCTCTAAGGCTTCCCTTTCACAGTATCTCCTCCTTACATATATTCCCCAAAGTGATGTGATATGGCCAAGAAGATTCTACCCAGAGCTGAACTGATGCTGGTGCCATGGCTTTGAATCTACTACCTTGTGAGATACATAAACTTGCTGTCTTTGTAAGGTTAGCCTGGCTCACATATTTCATTACTGTAATAAAACAAACAGACTAATACAGTTACTCGCTCTAAAGTATTTGTTGACTGAGTGTGGAGTGCAGCTTGATGTTACTGTCTATTATTGTATGAAAGTATTCTAATGCATGTTACTAGCTCAAGGGAAGATTAAAATTCAAAATATGGAATATGGTATTTTGGAGTCTGAATGTATATGGCTGTTGTACCTTGTAAAGTCTAAAAATCCTAAATTGAACTGTGGTAAGTGTGGGACCATCTATATTGCAAAAGTAAGAGTTGAAACTCTCTATATTGGAAAGTAAGGGTTGAAATGATCCATATTGCAAAAGTAAGGGTTGGGGGAAATTATTCTGCATCAACTCTCATGTGTATTCCTACAATAAACTACTATCTAGCTTACCTGCCATGTAAGCAGTGTGTTGAGTTTTTTCCTTTCAGATTTTCGAGACCAGGATTTAGTGATGTAGTTCAAGCTGGCCTTGAAGTTACTGTGTAACCCAGGCTGGATTTAAACTCATGGAGATGCTACTGCCTCAGCCTCCCTGGTTCTGGGATTAGCTGTGCTACCGTGCCTGGCTAATGCTATGATTTTCTCTGTAAAATCAATTTCTTATATAGTAGCTGAATCTTCCTTAAAGCATGTAAATAAAATAGTCTAGATTTCCTTTACTTAGAATACAATTCATGTTTCTTACTGTGTTCTTTGAGTCAATAGTAGGCTAAATTATGCACATTTCCAAATCCATAGGTTGTAGTTCTAAATCATACTATCTGAAAATGTGCATACATTTGGAGATGGGAGTCGTTAAAGAGGTAATTAATTTAAAATGAGGTAGTTGGGGTTAGTCCTAATCCAGTAAAACTAGTACCTTAGTGTCTGAGAAGAGCAAGCAAGGGCACAGGTCCACAGAGGGAAGATTATGGAAAGGCGAAGAGAAGATGGCACCCATCAGGCTAAGGAAGGATCCTAGAAGACATCAACCTTGCCAATACCTTGCTCTTGGACTTCTAGCTTCCAGAATTGAACATAGACAGACAGATAGCAGACAGACTAAGAAATTCATTTATTTCTGTTGTTGAAGCAATCTATTTCTGTTACTTTGTTACAAATCTAGCAAACGAATATGCATTCCTACACCTTCATCTCACAATCCTCTCCTCCTAACCATTGTTCTCCAATTACACTTTTCAAAACTCCAGTGTACTAAATGTAAACATAGGAAACATAGTAGATGCAGCTAAGGGCCACTGTACTTGTTCTCTCTCCCTGCATCATTTGCACCCTGATTTTTGACTGGTTGTCTCCCCCTTGTCTTGGTAAAAATGTCACTTCAGCACAAATATTATCTTCACTGACAGACCATCCATGACTTCTGTGTTTAAAGCAGTTGCCAGTTAACCTTTGTCACTCTCACATTAATCTGTTTTTTCATTATAGTCTTCAGTATTGAGAGTTGTGTTGTTAGTTTGCTTGTTTGTGATCTCTCTCTTTCTCTTGCTCATTTCAACAAGACCGTTAGAGCCAAGAAAGCAAAACTGGCCTCTTGCTCTAGGCCTAGTTTTAGTTCTAGCATTAGGCCAATCCCAGAGTTGTCTCTTAATTACTGTTCTCAAATGAATAATGAGTTAGTTTAAAGTATTACTTCTAGCTGCAGGGTTGTTTCAGAAATGCTGTCATGCAGATGGTAGGAAATGAATTGGAAATAAAAATATTTCTTTTATTTTTTATTTTTTTTTTGTCTTTTTGAGACAGGGTCTCATTACACAGTTCAGGCTAGCCTTGAGCTCACTTTGTAGCCAAGGCTGGTCTAGAATTTGCAATGATCCTCCTGACTCAGCCTCCTGAGTGCTGGGATTATAGGCATGTGCTACCATGTCCAGCTTTGAAAGTTGAATTATTAATGTGGGTTTTCTTTTGAGACTTTGTCTAGCAAAGTACTTCAGCCTGGTTTTATATTTACTATGTAGTCCAGGCTACATAGAAACTCCTGTCTCAGCCTTGCAAGTGTTGGGAATATAGGCATGAACAACCATGCCCAGATGGTGGCATAAAATGTGGAAGAAATGATTTAAGGGACAGTATAGTGGTTGTAGAATTTAAAATAAATTTAGGGAACATAAAATTATTATTTGTGTTGGGCATAGATGGCAGGAAGGAAGAAGATAAAGCTGGATCTACCAGACTCTGGTCAAGCTAAGGATTCTACTCTAGAGACAAGATAAAGTACTAAAGAATCAGAGGATCTATATCTACCAATGAATACAATATTTCTGAACTTTTAAACCACTTACAGTTTTTATAAAGGATTAGTTGGGGGAAACCATTGGGAAGCAAAGTACAATTGTTCATGCATTAAAAAGAAGAAAAATTATTTATTCTGGTAGCTACAGGAATTATTATTGGAGAATAGATCAGTGAGTGGTTATAGAGGCGAAAATATTAGGCTTTATAAATTGACCAAATGATATTTTGATGGCAAAGTAGATGAGATGATTTAAATAACATTTTGCTACATATTTCTCTGGATTATGACAGAAATAATGACATCAATAAAAAAGGATAGTCAGCAGAAAGACCTTATTGTGGGAGTTTTGTGGGTGTTAAGCACTGTGGGAACATTCAGGTATAGGTGTTCAGTATTGAGTTTGAAATGTAAATCTCAGGCTTAGGAGAAAGGTTAGTGCCAGTAGTATGGATTTTGGTGTCAGTGGGGTAAATTATATTTAAAGCTATGGAAGGGAAACTGTGAATGAGATTTCTAAAGAGATCGTCTAGAGTAGGAAGTAAAGAGAAGAGACAAAATCTTGAGATGCGAGAACTCCCAGACTCAAGATGTTGGAGGAAGAAGAGAAGCCCGCGAGGGAGCTACAAAAATTCAACCAAAGATGTCCTGAGAAAAATTGTCACCTGTTGGGAGCCACAGGAGCTGGATATGGGTCATATGCATGAGGGCAGGGCAGAGCCAGGGTGCCTCAAGCAGGCAAGCTACCTCAGTATTGAAAACAGCATCCTGCCTGGACAATTGCAGTTGTGTCGCTAGGCAACATTACCTCTCCTGATACTAAGTTTGCCAGAGTATAAAATAAACGCCCCTACTGTTGAGGTCGGTCCTCAGCAGTAAGAGGTAACATCAGGTGAGAGGTGACTCCCTCTGACCCTGGCTATTGTCTCTTTCTAAATCCTCTCCCTTTTTCTCCCAGGGACCACTGACAGACCACCGAGTCCCACAGTCACCTATGTCCTGCAACAACTATATAATAAGGCAGAAGAAAAAGGATAAGTAAACTAAGAAAAAAGTGAGTAACTGAGATAATCCTAAGGGTGTTTCGTGGTCCCTTTAATCATTCCTCACACATTTTTGTCCCCTATGGATTTGATAGTATTATTAGAAGCCTGTGACATGTGTTTTCCAAAGATGGAAGTAGCAGTAGCTCCTATCCCACAGATTTTATAGAACTTTATCACTCTCCCATCAAGAGGGAGTCTAAATTCTTCTCTCTTGAATCTGGACGGACTGGTGACCGATTTGTACCATAGAATGTGGCAATACTGATGTTGTCTGACTTGTAAGGCCAGGTCGTAAAAGGCGATGTGGTTTCTGTTTTTCTTCCTGTAATAATTTCTCTTGAGATCTTTCCCTGCTGGGTAAGCAGTGTGACTAACCTGAGGGTACTGTGCTATGAGGAAACCTGTTAGTCCCAGTAGCCACCTGGAGAGGCCACAGACTACTGGAAGAGAGGGAGCAGTGTCCAGCTAGTCAGCAGCTGCTCCAGCCCCAGCCTCTCTTCTATTTAGGCTCTAGCAATGCCCTAAGCACCTAGCCTAATAATGTCCAAATATATAAACTCTGGAAACTATCAAGGAGAAAGTAAGTTTTTAAACAACCCAGAACTCTTTTATTGTTTTATGCCTGTCATGTTATGAATCCATAAGGTTCAGTTTCCAGTGACTCGGACTCCTTTCCATGGACTCTCCAAAGGGTACTTCCTCGGGTATAGTAGGCTCGCCCTTGCTTAAATCCAGATAGCTTTTTGCTTTGACTTGTTTATTTTTCCTTTCATTTCCCTTCATATTTTGTCTTAGCTTTTAGAACGCTTAATATTCTCAGTACATACACTAATTCTCGGCAAAAATCTTGCCCTTAACTTACTTGTTTACATCTATATTGACAAAATTCCAGATGATACACACATATAGTTTTCTAATTTGGGAATGTTAACATTTGTGGGGAAGTCCCTTTGAACAGTACCCATACTTTTGATGTCTACAGAATTATTCCTGTTTACGTGACCAAAGAAACAATTCTATACAATAGGTGCCTCTTGTGTTTTTTGTTTACATGGGTCATATTTTTAAATTGCAGGATGGTGGTGGTTCTAGATGAAGCATTGTTTTCAGCAATAGCAATTAGAGAAGGTCACAATAAAAGAAGCCTGACAATGTTTAGATTTTTGGCTTTATGTCTATCCATTCCACGAGAGCCCCACCCCCACTTTTTTCCCATGAGTTCCTTTATAAATTATGTAGGATACACTGCCAAGAAGTTCTATCATTTGTCCTATGGTGGCTATGACTTTCTTCCTTTCTTATTCAGACTCTCCAGGGATGGTTGAGGTTGACAGGTGCCTCAGATGTTTGAGGTAGTTGATTGGTGTCTCAGAAAAGTACTCCTTCTTGTGGTCACACGCTTTTGTGTCTCAGGCATAGGTACACCTCAATTTACAATAGTTCTACATTCCAATAAGCCTACCCTAAGGTGAAAATGCATTTCATATCCCAAACCTACCAAGTATCACAGCTGAGTAATATATGCACTATAAATTAGACTGTTCTATGTAGCTGACTGGGAGCTGTATTTCACTGCTGCTGCCCAGCATCACGAGGTTATCTTGGGGGAAGATCAAATTCAAAATTTGAAGTTAAATTTCTACAGAATGTGTGTTATTTACACAGCACTATAAAGTCAGAAAATGGTAGGTTGGACCAGCGTAAATCAGGGACCATTTGTCCTTTAAATACTAGCTTCTACTTCTTCATTATGATTTCAAGGGATAGACATGCATCCATAGAAACAGACTAAGAGGACAATCTGAATGTTGAATACACCTAGTTCCTCTTGTAAAAACTTGTTGTTCTTTAAAAAAAGAGTCACTCATTTTGTTTTCTCTATGACATTGGAACAATAACACTATTTGTCCTCACAGGTTGTTTGAGGTTAAAATACAATAACATACATGAATGAAGTTGATAGTAGAAAGCTTAGCCTACATAAAGACTCAATAGCCACTAGCTGTTCCTACTGTTGCTATGAAGCATTTAGTCCTAAACTAAATGCTATGAAAACTTACTTTCTAAAATGTGCCCTAGCCACAGATGTCTGAATACCTATCTGTGTCTCTCTACATTTCCAGTGTGCTGCCACTGTTGTTATTTTCAGCTGCTGCACATTGGGGATTTAAAAACTCACTCAACGTCCTTCATCTCAAAACTGTTTATTACTTCATTTACAAATAATAAGAGATAGTACATTGACAAAAAGGCTCCCTTGTATTCCTAAGGGAAGTAATGCTAATTATGCAAAACAGAAGGTAGAATTATAATTTGCAGGCCATTTTATTATGCTGTATGAAATATTCATCACAGTATTAGTAAAAGAGGTATAAACTCTAGTAGACCTCTAGAATATAGCAATGCTATTGAGGAGAGAGCCATTATAATGCAGGGAAATGCCTGTTTCATTAAACCCAAAGGAAACAGCGCTAGGTCAGACTTGTGGAAATCAATAGCATTTGTTCTTCATCTTACATGAACAAGTAATGCTGAAATGCCTCAGATTTATATACATCATAAATACTACTATTGGACTTTGGCTGTTTTTTATTTTTTTTTTTCTCTTCCTGGAGTTAAACTTCTCATGCTAGAATTTATGAGATGAAAAAAGCTTAGTGAAAGGGAATCAACTGAGGCCAACTGCTGTGCTGGGAAAACTCAAGAGTTCACGTGTTTAAACTTGCCATCCTCACACATTTTAATAAATATCAGAGGGGTGATATTAGCAAGTGTTTACAATGACAATTCATTTTCATGGTTTTGGCTCATTGACTGAGGCAAAGAAATTAATAGCCTTATTTTATTTTATAGCATAAGCAGCACATTGTGTGTAATATCTAAGCTGCTTAGGTGATGGATGGGTTCATTGCATTTTATGGCTTATGATAATAAGTGAATACATCATACAACAAGAACCAAAATAGATATGTCCTGCCCCGCTTTCATCTCACTCTATTTTCATTATGATTTCCTACCCATATACACTGCACAAGATGTACATACGTGACTATTTGCCTGCAAACTTATATATTTCAAACTCCAAATATTGCTGTTTTGGAAGTCTGCCAGGGAGGCTTTTCTACTTTATACTCTTTGGAATTGATCTGATAGGAACGACATACTATTTCAAACCTCTCTACTGCAATATATGCATTAGAGGCATACTAAAAAGACTTTTTGTGTTGATGATTGCCTAGTTACATAGACTTATTTAATGATAGTAAGTAGGTTTAGAATCTGATGACAACATGTACAACATATACTTTATAAATATAAATGGCATTGTATACTAAGTTGATGGGTAAGGTGGGTTTCAGGAATGACTTTGTGGTACATGGTATTTGCTTTCTTGAAACTTTCAAACACTTTCATATTTTCTTGAAATTCCTGGTAATAAGACTGGAACAGATTTTTAAAAATCCAGATTGATGGACAAGGGGACCTATGTCTGTTTCCATAAGAGGGCAGTATAGTACTGGAAAGAAAACACAATAATGTGGAGGGAGTTTCCTGTACCTAAACTTATAATTAAGCCATTTCCTGTAAGGGGAGTGGATGGTATTTCAAATCACAGTAATAAATCTATGGGTTAATAATGTGAGTCAGAACAGCATGTACCATATTCACCACTGTTGATCCATTTGTCTCTCTTTGCACAGTATATTGATTTTTTTTCAAAATGTAACAAAGAACTTACAAAATTCTCTCATCTTTAAACTTTGCTTGTTAATATGTTCCTGTTATCACTCATCTATTTGTAATTTCCTGACAGGTAACTATTGCTGTTATAATTTAGAATAGTCTTGAAAATAGTTGCTGTATTTCTGGCAAAACTACTTATTACTGGTAATTGCCTGCATAATGAATCGCAAGTACTAGAAGGTTCCAGCTGAGATCAAAAGTGATCATTAACTCACCTAGTCGCAAATTGAAGATTTCTGGGACTTGTGTCTTATGGCAATCTTCTTTCTTTCCCATTAAAAAAACCTCAGCTTTATTCTGTCAGGTTCATAGGGATCAGCTCTCACACATTTAATACTTAGTCTCTGGACTATTTACAGCAAATGAAAAGCCATCAATTCATAAAAATGGGAGTAAAGGGAATTGTTTATGCATCTCAATTAAAAATAAACTCAGCAGGCAATGTAACCACATAGAATATTTTAGATACTGACAGTTTCCCATCAAAATTGACTTTAGGATATCATATGCTGACTTGCAATTCAGATTATTTAGCTCAGACAACTTTTTCCATTCTTGCATCAGGAAGTAGATTATAATTTAGTGTTTTTAACAAGCAAAGGTGTTCTTCCCTTTGCTCATCCTGCTTCATTTTTTTTTCTTTACAAAACTGGAGATAGAATTTGAAGAGTGGGGTGGCAAAAGGCTGAACTTGGACTTTGACTCCTTGAGGCTCCCTCAGGAGGCGCCTGCGGAGGAGTTGAGAAACGGCACTGCGCAAAGCCGCTTACAGAGGAGAGTGGAAGGTGGCACAGATTCTCTCTGTGAGCAAATTTTCGTCAGACTCTTCTGAACCCTCTCTACAACTAGGCCCTGATTTCCAGGCTTCTGTGTTCATCTCTGCATGGTCTAATTTTAGCAAGAATCACAGTAAGGCAGTTTAGCCAGACTCCTCTACCCATAACATTTAATCACATTCTCCATTCTCTACCATTCCCTGGGTGATATCCGATCACTCTGGCCTGCCTTCAGCAAGTATCCCGCTCTGTTGGTTTAGCCAGAGTCTCTATTTAGCCCTGATGTTTCCCTTTAATAATTTCCCACCCATTAACCTTCACCCTGCTCCTTGTGTGTAAGATTCCATTTCTGGTTGTACTTGGTATTGAACTAAATTTTCCCCAAGTGCAGACTCCATTACAATGGTCCCTGCCTCTGTCATGATATTTTCCCTGGAATAAAATCTTTTTTAACATCCTTAACAAATGAATAAATAATTTAATCCTTTATCAGATATGCAACTGTGATTCTTCTGGAATCAGGTTAATTACTAGACCCTTGGACTTCTCACTTAAAACTTCAAGTGGGCACCATTGAGGACTTTGTCTTTGCTCCTGCCTCGTTGGTCAGAGAGCTCTTCAGTGAGGCTGACTCCTGAACCATTGCTCTGGATAAAGATCTGTTGAAGCCCTCCAAGGCAGAATTTGAAGCTTGATTGTGACTTCTGTCTCTAGAGCTGGGTTAAGGTCTTTTGGTAGGAGCCTCCTGGGCTAGAAGGTTTTTCGCCAGGAGTTGTAGCCTGAGTAAGGCTAAATGCCCACTCTTCTGCTTCCTTCCTGGCAATATTTCAGTTGGCCAAAAAGCCCTCTTCTTGAACTCTTTCTGGTACATGACATCAACTCCCTTTGCCTTCTTGCTGGCATAGTTTTGTTGAGGATAGTTTAGTGGCCTCTTTGGAAACCTCCACAGTACCACCTCTGAAACCTCTTCCTTCCTGTCACTTCCGCTCCACTTGGTTCTTTACTTACCGCCTTAAAATTGATCTCCTCCTTAGCTCTCTGACACCCTGGGTTGTGACACTTTCAAGTCCCAGCTTCCTTTTTCCTTCTGTCCAACCCTGCCCCGCCACTTCTCCCACTCTGGTCCCTTGAACTTTAGACCTTCTGCTCTGACTGGGGACTATCAAGTGTCTCAGAGTCTCCTAAAAGCAATGACCTGGGGTGAAAGGAAAAGGTTAATTGGCAATAGTCTGATATTTGTCAATTTAGATAAGCTTTGGAATTATCCAAAAAGCCACAAGTAAATAAAGACATTTGTTTGGAAAATGATTATAGTTTATATAGGAACAGAAAAGAATGGTTTTTGACAACATTTTTAGATTCAAAGATAATGCAAGAGAGCTTATGTATTGAAAGACCTTAAAAGTGCATACTGTAGGTGGGTGATTTGAATGATTTTCCTAAAGTTTAGAAGACAGAAATTCTCAGGTAATTAATTTGTTAAATTATATATTAGTGTGTAAATCAGAACCAGCTAGGAAAGAATTGCATCGCTAACATTTCTAGAGTGAAATTTCTGCTCTTTCATGTTTATCATCATAATTATCCTTGAAGTATAGAGGTGCTTGTTAGATCTTTTCATTTAGAAAACCTATGCATTTGAATATGTCCTACTCTTCTGAAGTTAACATTGTTTTGCTCAGTCTTGCTTCAAAAGAATTCTTCACTTAGCCATTTCGCTAAAAGTTATTGACTGCCTGCCACTTGACAGCTCTGTGTTGCTATGTATTGAGGGTTACAGAATAATATGAATAGTTTATTTGGGAACCCTTTTCATCAGAGATTCTCTAAGAAGTAATTGGTTTTAACTAATAGGGAGGCACTTGAGCTCTAGTAGAAATGGCCAAAGAGACTTCTGAAGGGTTTTAAACAAAGAAACCCAAGTACTGTTGTGAAAGTGTAGTCTTGTACTTGTTAGGATTCATGAAAATTCTTTCCAGTTGTAAGACTGTATTGAAATCTTTGGACTAACAGTCTCTTCATCTGGACTGATAAGTCCCCATCTCATCTTACACTTTTTCTAATTAAATTTTTTCCCTTTCCTCTGTGTAACTTCTATGGACTTGCAAAACCAAACAACAGAATAAATGCTGGTTTTACACAGGACTAGAGTCACTTTCAAATCCCTATGTTCTATGCTGGTGATAAGAGCCTGATTTATTTTTTATACCATCTTATAGAAATCATTTTCTTCCTTATGTCTTAGCCACGCTTTTGAAGAGTTTCTTTACACAGTGTCTTTTAATAGTAATGTCCCTTGTCACAGATACTGTTTGGATACAGTTGAAAGCCTTGACAATAAAGACAGAAAATACTATCTCAGTTTATGGAAAAAGGGCTTGTTCATTTACGCTTGGTTTCCATTTGGTACTTAAATGTATTGACAGAGTTCCTGGCTATTCACTTTGACAGATACATTTAAACCAAATCTAGTGTTGATGTTAAGAAATTCCCAATCATTAATGACTTTAATTTTGTTAGAATATTTACAAACAAGTGATTTTACTTGACAGTAGAAACATATGCACAACTTAATTTCATAATTTAACAAAAATCTTTCTTGCTTTGGATGTTGCTTTCCTTCATTGGTATTATTTGCACATAATAAGAGTTCTTTCAAGAAATAACTTGCTATTTTTTCCTTAAGTAAAAAGACAGCATTATTCTTGCTATGTTGAAAAATATAAATAAAAACTGAGAGGGCATAATTTGATAAAAATTACATTCAGTAAAAATTGATTTCCAGAAACAATATATAAAATATAATAATATGTAACACCATTCTGAACATATATATCAATGTTAGAATAAACCTTGGCCTTGAAGATACACTTATTTCCACAGAGCATTGAAAATCATAGGCCATACATTACATAAGCAAAATGATTTTCCCCGAGCTATTCCTTTCTTTGTTACAAAAACACTTCTGTAAGGAAAGTTAAAGACTTGGCAATTTTTGGATTGGAAATATAAATGAGGAAGCTATATAATAATTTTTAAATTAATTTATGGGAGAGAAACAACTTCTATAAATTATCCAGACCTTTCCTGCCTCTAATTAAGATTGGCTAAACTAATTTAGACAGTAGTTTTCATATAGATACATGCGGGAAGAAGCCTTCACAGTCTAATTGATCTCCCTGTTTTCAGAAGATTTTTCTAGCAAGTTACTGAGATATGCTCATGTGGGTGTGGGATCCTTTCCATCTCTTCATTCCCTAAGTCTCTTCTAGAACTTTTGGGCCTTAGTTTTAAGTTTCCTGATTCCTGCACATGAAGACCATGGGCAGGAGTTGAAAACTCTGGCTGAATCTCTTCCTGTGCAGACTTTTCCATGTTATCTTGACTCTTTCTACCCCCTTGAATTCCACCACAGTAATAATACCACATTGGTAATAGTTACCATAAAACAATAATGGTAATGCCACATGCCATTTTGGATTGAGGTGAATAAAGGTACACGAAGGCTCCTTTGCTGTGAGTAGGATAAAATCATACTATCTTTCTTATTTTCATTCCTTCCTAAGCCAAAAACACTCTTGAAGTTGATAGCCTTCCTCAGATAGCCATGGGAAAATAGTGTGTTTTAGTTACTTGGCCTTTATGTGTATAGGAAAGATCAGTAATAGTCAATCAGAAATGCATGCTGAAGGCAGACAGAAAATACCAAGGAAATAAGTGATATCCTCCTCAAAGTGTAGTAGTTCTTGTGAACTACAGCCTCGCAGCCCTGCAGGGCATCCAATTAACCCGTTCAATGGGAAGGTTTCATTGTTAAAGGACAGGAGCATATTTCAGAGTTAAAGGTGTACTTGTCTTATTTTCTTCAACTTCTCTTTCCCTTTTATGTTGCTTGACGTTTTTCAACTTCTCTATCTTTCCTAAAAAGGGTGAATAAATAAACAAATAAAAGAAACCCAGAAGCAATATTTGAGGCTCAAAATTAAATTGTAAAAAGAAGTTAAAAAAATCTAAGTGGGATCTTAAATCACTTTTCAAAGCACTGAAATTTTATTTGAAATGGACCTATACATTAAAGCATCTCAAAAGTTTATTATAATGAATGACCATTGGGAAATGGATGAAGAGAAAGAGAGGAGAGGATACTATATTTTAATTTCTTTTATTGATGTTAACTGTAGGAGAAAACAGCGATTATGACTTGGAGCTGATGTAGGTTTCTTGGTTGCTAGTCAGGTTCCATTTTTTGATCTATGGGGTTATTGCTTTGCTCACTTTGTATAACTCATCAAGCTCTATTTTGTATGCTTTTACTGATATGTGACATACTTCAACTAAAAGTTTACTTAAAACAAAGTAAAAAGAGCACCAAACATAGTAGAAAGAACAAAAATTAAATTTTACTCTGTGTTTTCCTACAATTAGGTATTGCAGTTATGGTGGCTGTAAGAAAAAGAAGTATACTACTTCTTTTTATTTGGTAGTATAAAATACTTAGATTTATTCGCAGAAGTTTGCCTTTTGGGAATATGTGTTCTTGTGTGAGCTAAGGAGCTGTATATTAGGTGAGTTGTTTATGATCAAGTTTTAAGAACTCATCTTTCAAATTGACACTTTCTTCATTTGATCCTTTATAAGTGTAAGAGATTAGTATTATATGTCTTAACTCATTTGACTTACTTTGCTGGAAGAAAAATACTAAATTCTAGATATCCTTGTTTCTGTTGGCTTTACATCATGTGTAGACACTATGATACCCAAGACAATAAATAATAAGCATTCAATATTATGCCAGGTGTCTTGGAAATTATTTGCTAATATTGGGGATATTGTGGTTGATTTCTTTGATTAGTGTCAGAATCTTCTTTTGTAGTGAAAAGAGAATTATGTGCCTTAGATTACTAATAGACTAGTAGACAATAAGTAGAGTTTGTAACTTTGGAAATGTAAGAACCACACAGAAGAGGACTTCATCATTTAATTAAAAGTCAAGGTGAAAGTCAGAGAGATAGATGGATGAGAGATAGATGGAAGATAAAAAAGAACTTTGCCCAGGCTGGAGCACCCCTATCATGGGTCCTTTGGAAGCCTTTCAGATGGCTTGGATAATTCTGAGGATTCAGACCTATATTTTTAAGGTTCAAACTTCTAACAGAGTAGTATATAAATAAAAGAATTGAAAAGGTCAGTTTTCTTATGTTCGGTGCATAGCCAGGAGATGTCTGTTGAATGTAAGTAGTATCAGGGCTAAACCCTTAGGGAGGAAGCAACTTTTCCTGTTTGCTAAAAATCAGAAACTGTCTAGATGTGTTTAAAGCCTATTAATTGCATTATTTTAATTACTTAAGGTAATTAGGGGAGAAAAAGAAAGAAGAAGGCAAGGAAAAGAAAAGAAAAAAGAGAGAAAACAGAAAAAGAACACTGCATTTAGCAGGGTTAAGTTTCTAAAAGCAGATGTCAGGTCATGGTACAAATTCCTTTTTGATAGTACTTTGCTGTTGCTAAGTGGGCTGATTTCAGTCTGAAACTAGGACTTTTTTCTTTTCTTCTTTTATATTGAGAATGAGCAGACAAAATATTGAGAGAAGACAAAGATATGGATCTGAGAGTATTAATTGCATACATTTTGAGTTACCCATTTTTAAAGTTTAACCCCTGAATTGGGGATCACTATAAATTTTTATTTAAAAAATCCTTTAAATTTACTAGCCACTTCATTTCACACTGTCTATCATACCTCCTAATTTATATTCACACTTTCAGTTTCCTTCACCAGTGATACAATACGCTGCTTACACATGCACCTCTGATTTATTCCACTTATCAGTATGGTCTCTAGTTGTGACCATTTACCCATAAAAGTCTCAAGATTGTCTTTCTTTATAGCTGAGTAATATTCCATTAGATAAAAACGCCACAGTTTTTTTATCCAGTCCTCAGTGGACATTTAGGTTGCTTTCACGATTTAGCTATTACAAATTGCACTGCTATAAACATGGGTGCACATACATCATGGTGATATGATGTTTTCAGATCTTCTGGGAAAATACCCAGAAGGGGAATAGATGGGTTGAATGGGACCACCAGGCCTAGTTTGCTGAGGAATATCCAAACTGATTTCCACAGTGGTTTCACCAATCTGCAGTGGAGAAGAGTTCTTATTTCTCCGCAGCCTCACCAGCATTTGTTATTGGTTGATTTCTTAATGGTATTCATTCTTACTTGGGTGAGATGAAATCTCAGTGTTGTTTTAATTTGCATTTCTTGAATGAATAATGATGTTGAACATTTTCTCATGTATTTATTTGCCATTTGTATTTCTTTATTTGAGAAGCATTTATTCATCTCAGATGCCCATTTTAGGACGGGGTCTTTGAATTTGAGGGGGTTGATGTTTTCTAATTCTTTATATGTTCTAGATACAAGACCTTTGTCCAAGGGACAGCCAGCTTGGATTTTTTTCCCAATTTGTGGGTTTTCATTTTACTCTGCTGGTGATGTCTTTAGATGTGCAAAAATTTTTCAGTATGATGAGGTCCCAGTTGTTGATTCTTTGAAATGTTTCCCTTGTGGTTTGATCTTTGTTCATGAACTCTCTGCCTACTCCTATGTCTTCAAAATTTTTACCTACTTTCTCTTCCAATAGATTTGCTGTTTCTGTTTTAATACGGAGGTATGATAAACTGTGTGAAATGAAAGGAAACTGCTCAAAAGTAGGGAGCAGCTGGGATGGGGGGAGGGAGACAAGGAAGAAGGGGATAATTACATATGTATGTATGTATGTGCAGGATGGCTAACATAGTTGTACCATTGACTTATGTCACTTTATTGTAAGAAACAGTCAATGATTAGTTGTTTGATCAGTCTTGGATTTCTATATTTGTTTTCCTGAGTATACACTTTGAAGTTATCAATATGTAATACAACAACAATTGTTAATTCCCTGTCAACTTGTCTGTAATTCAGTTTTGATTGTATTATTCTGGTGCTACTTTGTAAGTGGCTGTCTGTTTGTTAATATGCTTTTGTTCTTTTACTTTTTAAAATAAAAAAGTAAATAAATTCAGCAGCCATGATTTAGAAACTTTTAATTTTATTCACAATTGTGTAAGAAAAATTGTGGTTCTTGGAATCATATTGAAAACAAATTTTAATTAAACACTCCCCCCCCAAAGAAACAAATTGAAAGCAAACAAAAACAAATTGAGAATGCCCAGGGAAAGCCTGAGGAAGAGAATGACAAAAATGAGAAACATTTGGAAACCATTGTATGAAAAATTGGGCTGAAAAAAGGTCCAAAGTAAAGTATGATAGTTGACTTCTTATAAAGGATACTTCTTGGAAGTCAACATAGGCCAGCTTCTTTATGTTAGTGATTGTCAAAGCATGAGAGATGGGCAGCCCCAGGCAGTGGGGTCTCTCGAGGAAAGGGTGCTCCCCACATTGAGCAGGGCTGGTGGAACACCTCTCTGGGTAAGATGGTGCTATTTGGTTAAGTTATCCAATTAGATTTTTTTTTTCTCTATGAAATGTACTTTACTATAACGGTATGTATAGATATCTCCATATTTCTTCTTTGATTTTTTATAATAGACAAAGTCTTGTAGGTATCTGAAAAGGTATCTGGGAATAAATAGCAAAGCACATTTGGACACATTTCCTAAATAACAGAAGCCTTTAGTGTTCAGCAGAATGAACATTAGGTTCAAAGGTCTAATACAAATTGAGGAAGAAAAATACCTGTGTCAATTTTTCATGAAAATTAACCTATTATATTTGATATCATGCTTACTGTTATGTACTTTATGTTAGTTATAATGGTTATGACTGTTGTAAGTATTTATAAGGGCAAAATATATTTAATTATACCTATTCTAATGGGAAATATGAGCTTAAATGCTGCGGAACATTTAGTTTTGTAGAACATATTAACTATTGCACTATTTTCTCATTTTTATGTTTATGAGGGAACTGGCTATATTATCCTTTTAAAAAGAGAAAAAATATAATAAATTCTTAAAACTGCCCTAACGCATTATGTTTAAAGACAAGAAGGGGATAGGTCCTAGGTTTTTGATTTGCATTCTAAGCAGGGCTGTTTACTAAGTTAAGCATATATGGATATTAAAAATGTATTTTCAAATAATTGAAGGACTAGGAAAAGAGTGAATAAATTATACTGTTTTTGCACAAACAGCCATAGTTTAGTGGGAGAAATAGACAGGCAAACCTAGAATTGCAGTACAGTAGGATAGATTTTGTATGAAATTTCTCATCAAATTGCTATAGGGTCAGAGAGAAGTTGCATGTCTTCCAAAAAGGAAGTCAGGGAAGACTCTATGGGAAATGTGAGTTCCAAGCTCAGACTTTGAAGAATGAGTTCACATTGGTTAGATGAAGAGGAATGAAAGGATTCTAACGGTAGAATTTTTATTTTATTTTAAACATAAAAGAATGAAAATATATTAAACTTAACAAATATATAAATTGGTTATTCAAACAAATATAGGCATGTAAAATTGATCAAATAATTAAACATTAACTCTTCCTTTTCATAAAGCAATAGAAATTAGTAGTACAATTATGTTAGCTGTCGTGTATATACATATATGTATATGTGTATATATATATATATATATATATATATATGGCCTTTCTCCTTCCTTCCTTCCTTCCTTCCTTCCTTCCTTCCTTCCTTCCTTCCTTCCTTCCTTCCTTCCTCCCTCCCTCCCTCTCTCTCTTTCTTTCTTTCTTTTTCTTTCCTCTTTTCCCTCATCCCAGTTGTTCCTTCATTTTGAGCAGTTTCTTTCCCTTTCATGATATCTATTGTACCTTTTAGGTTTTATTTATTCTTTTAGGTTCTTACAATAGTGAGACACTACTGTATTTACACATGTGGGTCTGATTTATTTTGCTTAAGAGTATGGTATTTAGTTGTATCCATTTACCTATGAAAGCCTCAGGCTTATGTTTCTCTATAGCTGAATAATATTCCATTATGTAAAAATACCACATCTTTTTTTTTTATCCATTCCTCAGTTGATGGGCATTTGGGTTGCTTCCATGATTTAGCTCTTACAAATTGCATAGCTAAAAATATGGGTGCACACATATCACTGTGGTGTGATGTTTTTAGACCTCCTGGAAAATTCCCAAAAGTAAATAGCTAGGTTGAATGGGACCTCAAATCCTAATTTACTGAGGAATCTCCAGACTGACTTCCACAGTGGTTGGACCAGTCTACTCTCCCACCAACGGTAGAGAATGGTTTCTTTTTCCCCACAGCCTCACTAGCATTTGTTATTGGTTGATTTCTTGAGGCTAGCCACTGTTTCTGGGGTGAGATGAAATCTCAGTGTTTAAATTTTCATTTCTCAAGTGACTAATGTTAAAGTTTTCATGTATTTATTTTCCACTTGTATTTCTCTATCTGAGAAGTGTGTATGCATCTGAGATGCCCATTTTTGTATTGGGACTTTGAATTTGGAGGGCTGATTTTTAAAAATTCTTTGTATGTTCTAGATAGAAGCCCTTTGCCTAAGGGACAGTTGGCTAAAAATTTTTTCCCCAATTGTGAGTTTTCTTTTTACTCTGCTGGTGATTTCCTTAGATGTGCAAAAACTTTTCAGTAAGGTGAGGTCTTAGATGTTGATTTTTTGAAGTATTTCCCATGCAGTTTGGTTTTTTCATGAACTCTCTGCCTAACCCAACAGTAGAAATGACTTAAGTATCAAACAGCCTGACTTCTGCGGGGAATAGCCCGCACCCTAGCTGTGAGAACTGTCATAAACTAGAGAAGGGGGTCGGTGAATGGAGCACTGAGAGAACAAGAAAAGCATTTGTCTAGCTGGAAGGGAAGTGCATAAAACAGGAGTTGAAATCAGGTGTTTAGAAATAAGCCGGACATTTGAGAGGGCTGACAGCAGGGCTGAAGATGAATCTTCTGAATGTTACCTTTTAATATACCTTTCTCTAGAGTGGGGTGCGGTGGCTTCTTGGATTGGGGTGTCTTCAGCGTAGCGTCAGACACCCAGGTAGCAACCTTCAGTAGCACTGCTTTGTGGCTTGCTGGGAAAGCTAGATGTGGGCCTACTGCGTTTTCCGTGAGTTTTATAAAATTGCAGGAATGGCTAGGGAAGTGGAAGTAATAATTTTTCACCCAGGAGATAAATGATATACTCTATCATATTTTGTCATATTTCTTAAGGGTGCACATAAAAATTAATATGACAACAATCTCCAATTTCCATGCAAGTTATTTTTCCATAAAAGTGATCAGGTTTGTAGGGCAGATGGTTAAGAGCATTCTGGTCTTGATTGTCCTGGCCAATCCTTGCTCCTTGACTGTCTCATTTACACTAGTGGATCAGCTCTGCACATGTGATACCAAGATGACATTATTTGACCAAAGTTTAGACAGTTTTTTCCCTGAGCACACATCCTTGGTTTTTCTTTTCTTATTGCATTTACTTCCAAGAACTTCTCTTTCCTTTAGAGATATATATCATTTCTAATGCCTTTTGCCAGTTTTATAATGTAGGATGTCTTTTTCAAAGACTTTTGAAAGGCAATCATGAAGAAAGAGAAGACAGGACCCTGTGTTTCAGAACATGTCACAGGGTAGATGAGAGCCTAACTTGTATAAGCAACAATTAGCAAACACAAGTGCCTAATCATATTAGCCAACTTGATATTGTCATTCTGTACTTTTTTCAGTAGCTTACCTCAGCACTTGAAAGTAAGCTCTTCCAACTTTGATTTCCACAGCATTGTGTCCAATCTCTTTCCTTATTGCAATAATATTGACCCCCTAATGCATAAGTCTTGGAAAAAGTCTCCCTCTTTTGTTTAACCTGTTTATTGTAATTATTCTGTGGTATAGACTGGGTCTGGAATCACATCAAAAAATTACTATGTAGGGTCTAATATAAGGTGAAACAGGTTAGATGCTGTGTTTCCATGCTTGGCAACTGCAAATTTTGAGAAATTAGACAATGGGCACATACTTCCCCTTTGAATTCTACATGTATAGAATGAATCTTCAGGAGAGTTTCCACTAGGTTGAAGCCTAAATTGAAAGTTCTTTTGAAATTATCCTTCTGCACATTTAGAGTAGTGAGTTATTTTTTTCCAGGGATATGACAGATAATTAGGTAAAAGATGCAACAAATCTCTTTTACTATGATGTTGAGTTATGTGGACATCTTTTCTGATGTCTAATTAGTGAAGACGATTGGGTTATTTTAATGATTATTATTTGTCACCTTTGCTTATAAAAACAAAGTGGGTCAAGAATACAAATGTAGCATTCTGCTCGAATGCAAAGATGGGAAATAACATAAGCAATTATCTGACAAATGGCAGCTGTTTAAACTGCAGGATACTAAGCTGGTATCTTAGTAGGGGTGTGATTGTCTATAGGCTATTAAAAGTTTGTTCTTTATTATTCATTTTTATTGGCTTAGGGTTTTAAAAGGAAGAGATAAAATTTCCAAGAGAAGGCTTTATTACTTTCACTACGTGAGGGTTTTTGCATTCCTAGAAAGTTATTGTATTGATATGGAAAAAACAGAACTTCCAACTTGTTGGGTGTCAAATGTGCAGAGTTCATGGTCTCACAATATCAAGAAATGCAGCTGCAGCTTAAAGGGAGGAAGTTAGAAGAGTTTTATCAGAAATAAGGAGAAACAATGTTAAGAAGAATAGCTCTTAGATTTCTGGAGGGATCCTAGGGGTGGTCACTGAGGCCTTTTATCAGGGGTAATTTATATAGCAAAATTACAATGAAGGTGCAACATAGGTCAAATTACACTCAACCTATAGGCCAAATACAAGCTAATATTGATCCAACTGAGAAGTGAATCATGTAGCAAGGATAGATGGAAAGATGAAAGGCATCATGGGGAAGGGAGGGGAATATGTGTCCAGATACTCTGGACACCCACTTACGTGTCTGATGTCTATCTGGGCCCACTGGGCGAGATGGTGCTAATTACAGTTTAATCTCAGCTTGCAGTTTATCTCTTGGGAATCATGAACGCCTTGCTAGTGCCTCTCCATCCTGACATCTGTCTCTTCAGATTTGCCTTCAGGCACAATTCTGATGTCTTTATATTTTGTGCTGAGTTCCTTAAGGGTCTAATCCCTCTCTGACTGGATATTAGCTTTTATCTAACTTAGCCATTTACAATATTGTTACTTGATTAAAGTTTGAATTTCAACTTTTTATTATTTGTGCTTAGAGACAAGGAAAATATTTGAATGCGTGTGCAAATATGTAACAGGGAAGTAAGCATAGCTTTCATATTGACATTATTCTTGTTAAATGTTACATTGCAACTCATACAAATCAGCAAATTATGAACAGTTTTACTTTCTTAGTAAAGTTTGGAAGTACTTAGCATCAAAGTGCAGAATATCACTACTACATAGAATTTTGCTTAGCCATATGTGGTGGGTAGGCAGATGGGGCTAACTGTAGTAGACACACAAAGTAAGAGGGTTTCCTTAGCGTTGCTCCTATTTACTTTTTCCCCCTGTTCTGAGTGCAGCCTCCCCATTTTATTTTAGGTATTCAGTGTGCTGCTAATTGTAATCTAATCTCCCCTGGAGAGAAAATGGTAATTACACACGGGTTCATGAATATCAATTGATACAATTACCTCATTATTTTTTGACATGACACCTACTTTAATAGAGCAGAAAGAATACGTACACTTAGTATCTTGACTTCATCAGGACCCAATCCAGGTTATCTCTGATATATTTGTGGATTAGCTACAGAAATATAATCCAGACGTGAGTACCCCTAGGCATTTTACTAATCCAATGGCTCTGTCCACAGAATACCTATTAATGAACTTTTCTCAACAGAAAAAAAGTTTTATTTATGTAAGAGGGAGCTAAGTTAACACTTAACGAGTTATCCCCAGCATCACAGAGGCAGCAAGTTTGTTTATGTGCCTACTATACTGAGCATCACTTGGCAGGTGTCATTTCAGCCACTGATTTCTAGTATTGAATAAATTTGATAAAATTATTGATTTTATACTTCATGTTATTGTATTATAAAATTATTCAAAAATATGCAATTTTTGGTCATCCAGTATTTAAGTGAGTGGGTTAGTAAGTGGTTTTAAGTCATGCAGATACACACATAAAAAATGTGATTTCTGATGCACAGCCTGGAAGGAAAGTGAAGCTACTGTGCTCTATAGCAGCAAGATGCATGGAGAAAATTTACTCTGAACGTTGTGTCGTGTTTCACCTACTGCGGATGAAAGGAAGAGTCTGCGGATGTGGTCTCAAACTCCGTGAGGGTGGGAGCGGATGTGGCACAGAACCCGCAAAATGAAACTGAAATTTTAGTTGGAAAAACAGTTAAAGTCGATCCTCTATCAGATGTGGTTGTCATAGAGGCTAGCACAACTTTAGCTATATGAATAGAGATATGTAGCTTAGAGAACAAGAGGGACATTAGTGTCCCCTTTCTGTGTGCAGGTAATTCTTTGCTGGATGTGTTTAGTCCTAAATGCCAGTGTAAGTGAAACAAAAGCACAGAGGACATTTAAAGGGAGTCTGAGAAGAATGTGCCATAGAAGAGCTTTAGGAGGTATTAAACTTGATGCAACGAGTGTGTGTGTCTGTGTGTGTGTGTGTGTGTGTGTGTGTGTGCGCGCGCGCATGTGCGTGTGTGTGTATAAAAGGGGTGAATATGAAACAGATACATCTAAAGTATCAAAGAAAGCTGGACATCAAAGAAAGGTTACCTGTATTTCATTTATGTCCAACAAATAGAGTTAGAATATACTCCACATGGGGAAAATCTTGGTGGGATAAAGAGCTTCTTTAGGGTAGAATGCAGAATCTGGTGCTGGAGGTGCCCACACACCTCTATACAATTCCAGTTTTAGAGCTCTAGGTGGATGGATGAGCTTTCAGTCAGAGTTCAATGTTATTCTTTATGCTTAACTTTTTTTTTGCAGCTGTTTCTTGTGCTCATGTAAGAAAGCCCATGGGAACAGCTTGTTTTAAAACAATTCTTCTATTAATAGAGGCGTTGACTATATGTGTTATGTTAAAGTTACTTAAATTCCCTTGGGATTTTTATTATTAGTTATTTAATTAAAATTCTATTTCCATTTGTTCTTTAACACCCTCCTTTAACATCTGTGTCTACAATTGTTGACTAGTAAGATAATTCCTAATATGTAGAAAGCAAAAATAAGTCATATAGCTTATTTATAAGCAAAAGTGAGTGATTAGAAGATCTGCGTGATGGGTCATGTTTTTATCTTGAGATACTTTTTGTAATAAGCTTTTCATTTTCTTAATTTTGTCTGGAATTAGGTTAACCTTTCACTTGGATAATGGTCATTGTTCAGTACAGCTTTGAAGAGTCAGAGTACCCATCTCAGTTGAGATACAGACAAGTGTTCACACTTCTCTTCACATTTTTGTCATACAAAGGGATTCTTAAATACAATAATAAATGAATTTATAGTTCATATAAGGGGAATCATTAGGCGTTTAACCTGTAATTAGCCTATTTTTCCTAGCAAAATGTTTTCCAGATTTATCCATTACATTTAGAGGGGATAGAGGTACCAAAAGTCAAACCCACAGAAGCAGAGAAGGGAACTGTGGTTGGTAGGAATGAGAGGCAAGGGGTTTGCCTCAACGGGCACACAAACTTTTCAATAGCAAAAATAAAAATTTTAAAGATCTACTGTATAACAGTGCCAATAGTTTATAATACAGTATTATGCACTTAAAACTTTTAGGAGGGTAAATCTTATTATAACTATCCTCACCAGGAAAGTGAAAACAAAACAGAAAACAAATAAACATAAAGGACACAAGGAATTTTTTGGAGGTGATAGATATTTTCAATAATTTCATTGGTGATAGTATCACTTTTGTATATGTATGTCCAAATTGATCAAATCATGTTAAACACGTGCAGCTTTCTGTGTATGAATTGTACTTCAATAAAGCTATTAAACTAATTTATATTAGGATAAACTTAAAACGTTTTGTACACAATAAAATGTAAGATTTAAAGAAGTGCAAATGTTGGTTGAACGTTAGCAAAAAAAATCTCTAATTCTGCCTGTCATCTCTCATTCTCATTTATCTCACCATGCATCTGTCTAAACTTGAGAAAACAAACTCATTCTGAAACTGTCTTGACTTTAGGTCTCATCTTTTCATGACATGTAACAAAAAGCTACTTTTCACTGATAGTGAAGTGGTTTCCTCTCTGGTCTCCACTATTAGCGCTCAGGGGAAGGTCCTTCTTGATGTTTTCTAGCATTCCTCATTAAAAGGTTTCTGTAGGGGCTGAGGATATAGCTCAGTGGAATAAGCACCTGCCTAGCAAGCACAGGGTCCTGAGTTCGATCCCCAGTACCGCCAAAAAAAAAAAAAAAAAAAGGTTTCTGTGAATTCCTTTTTTTGTTTCATTTCTCTTTTGCTGCAACAGAAAGGGGGAAGAAATAGTTGTATAAGTTGCTCTGTGTGAATCCTCTTATGAATTTTATCACTTCAATCACCAGCTTCCCTGCAGTTCCATTTTAATGTTCTTTTACCTTAGTGTGTTATTGCTAATTTAAAAATAAGGACGTGAGTTACTCATTAAATACTGCTCTCCTGGTTCCCTCCACAATGGTCCTAAAAAGGTTTCCAGATCATTTACAAACTTGCATCAGATTTAATCTGTTTTTAGTTACAGTCCAAGCCTCTTATTATATTAATTTTCAGAGCATATTTAAGTAAAAAATCATTCAGAGTTTAAAAACAGAGATATAAAATGATTTTGAAAAGAGTGGCCTTCTGATTTCTAGTCATGTAGACTTACTATCTAACAGACGGATTGATGATTGAACTTTTCCAGAATATAGTATTAAAATTTGTCTGGTTGCTTTGGTTTAGATTGTGAGGTATAATACTGAGTGTTACTTTCTTAAGTAGCTTGTATAAGTCCCTATCAACTTTATATTGCAGTAAGAAAGGCAGGTCATCATTTCAGTGATATTAAAATATTCACTAAATATATTTGTCAAATTTACATCTATTGGACTGGAAAAATAAAACCTGAGCTCTTCTTTCTGGAGGGATCCTGTTTTAATCTATGACCAGGACAAGCTAAATGCCCACAGCTACAATATTCTTTACCAAGTCTTCTTGCTTGCTATACCAGCCATGTTCTCTGCTCACCGGGAATGACTTGTTAGCTTTAAATCTATTTACAACAGTTGCGTATACTTTTGTAATTCAATATTATAGAAAAGTAATGACATTGAATGTGGATAGTCTTGTTTCGATGAGGGTGATAAAGGCAATAACAGTTAATCCTACTGAGCTAGCTGTGTGGGGACGAGACATCTACAAAGATCAGAGAATATCGCCTCTCCAAAGGTTTTAGATGAAATCAGTTAATGTAAGCATCGTAAGTTTTCATTTTACTTCAATAAATTGCATAGTGGGACTCACAGATTACTGCCAGAAAGATGTTTCAGGGCTTCTACCAACAAAGTCAGACTTAGAGAAAAAGTGTGTGTTCTGTATAAATATATCAGTAAATGTTTATGTTTTATAAATGGAGCAATTAACATTACATATGTTTTACTCCTCTTTCTAACTGCACTTTAAAATTCACTCAGTAAGTACTAGCTTTGCCTATGTACGTTGAGGACTTTTACAATGACATGTTTATTCTTATAAATTGGCAGCAAACTAAGTATTAACTAAGTTTCAACAGATAAATGATAAAGAAAACATATGTATCACATTTTCTTTATCCATGTATAAATGTCACATATGTTATATATGTAAGATGGAATACCACTCAGTCACATTATGAAGGAGTAATATTCTTCTTTTCTTTTCTTGTTTTCTTTTTTTGTCTTTCTTTGAGACAGGGTTTCACTATATAGTTCAGACTGGTGTGGAGCTAGCTCACTTTATAGCTCAGGCTGGTCTTGAACTTGCAACAATCCTCCTGCCTCAGCCTCAGGAATAATATTCTTATACACGTATAACTAGCGGAATACTGCTCCATCTTTGAAAGAAGGAAACTGGGCATTTGTAGCAATATATGTGAACCTGGAGGAATTGTCCTAAGTGAAATGAGCTCGGCACAAAGAGGCAGATGCCACATGACTTCTCTTACAAGTGGACTCTAATAGTATTTAACACGTGGGAGGAGAGAGTGCAGTGCTGGTTATTAGAGGAAGGAGGCAGAGGTGGGGAATGAGGGAATGTGCAAAGGGTACAAGGTCTCAGTTAGATGGGAAGAATAATTTAAGAGACCTATTGCACAGCATTGGGACCATAATTAATAATGACATATCACACAGTTCAAACTTGTTAACGGTAGGTTTTTAATGCTTTCACTACAAAAAAAAGAGAACCCAATAAATGTGTGAAATGATGGATAGGTTAATTAGCTTGATGTAATCATTCTACAACATAAACATATATCAAAACCTAACATTGTTTCCCATAAATTAATATAATTATTATTCATCAGTTAAATAAGAAGTAGCTTCAAAGAAGAGAAAATGAATTGGGCTGGTAATGAGTTACTGATAAGGCTTTGCTTTGTATTTTTAAAGGTCTTTTCATAATAATGATCTTATAGGAAGAAGTACCCGGGCACTTCAACAGTTTATAGGACAATGGTCTGCTTCTTAGGAATGTAGGTCCTTTCAAGTTTAAAGTGGAGCCATGTTAGTGGTGGCTAAGTCACCCCCTAAACACAGGTCTGAGACAAGCTCCCTAGTAATTAACTCCTCACAGGCAGGCTGTTTTGATTCTGCAATAGCAAGAGTGATAAACTTGGAGTCTGGCAAATTCCAGGCTTTGGTGTATTAACTTGCCTCTTTGCCTCTTTTGTCACAACTGTCAGCTGGGAAGTGGGTAATATATCTCCTCTCATTTGCATTCCTGTTTCAGGATTTAGTGAGATAATGCAATGGGATGTGCTGTGCAAGGATAGGCATATGTACACACCATGTGCATTGTTTGCTGTATGTATGAGATTAGGATACAGTGGTCATTTAATGACATTTGCTCAAACACAGACATTTTTGTACTGGGAATCGAACTCAACACCATACACTTGCCAGGCAGGTGCTGTGCCACTGAGCTCAAACACAGACTTTTGAAGAGGGTGTTTCTTTGCTGTATCCTGTCAACATACTTTAGACAAATTGCAGAACATGCTTTGAGGCCCTGAACATTAATCCATAGCCCACTTTTCTATTTCGACCCAGCTGGCACAGTGGTACTTTCTCTACCTAGTCAAAAGGAAGAAAAGTATTCAATGCTGCCACTTCATTAGGGAATCTGTTGCCCCTTATGTTTTTGTACATTTTTACTTTGCATTCTGTCATGCTGACCGAGGACTAAATCATCTTATGATTTTGCTAAAATTATCTCAAAGAGTGTCAATAACCAGAGTAGATAGTAGATTTTAAGATATGTAGTAGGTATCAATATAACTGAATGGATCTGGAGATCTCATTTTAAAAAATGATAGAGGCTGCTCATGCCCGTAATCTCAGCACTCAAGAGGACGAGGCAGGTTGTAGTTTGAGGCCATCCTAAGCTATGTAGCTCAGGACCAGACTGAACTACAAAGCAAAATCTTATCTTGAAAAAAAAAAAAAGGCAACAGAAAACATTGCTCCCTGGTATGATACATATTTCTATCTCCAAAAGCAAGCATTGAATTCTTTGTTAAGTCTTTTGACTCCCCTCCCCTTTGACTTCATCTTTGTTAAATAGTGAAATTCTATTTATTTAAATATTTACACAAAGAAAATATTTTAACATTTCTCCCCCCTCTTTAATTATCTTCTGCTTACTCTCTTAACATCTAAAATTGTTACCACCAAAAAGGTCAATTGAGGTGAGAACATCAATTTTACTTAAGGAGATGCATGTTACTCTTAAATCTCAAAAAAGATAATACTACATAGTATTGCTCAGTACCATCAAAAAGTAGATTAAAAATATAGTTAACACGAGATTTTTAGATTTCACCTAAGAACAAAACCTGTCATGTATGGAGAGCTTACAGTGTGTGAGAATGTGGAACCTAAATAGATGATCAACCCTGCCAGAGAGACACTTTTATAAGTGATGGAACAAATAGGTGAAGTAACTTATATAAGGTCAATGAATTCGGAGAGGATGAATAAGGATTTGAATCCAAGACTGTCTGAATCTTAGGAATGAGATCTTTAACCAGTGTTTTAAAAGCTGGATGTACGGGACAGTTTAGAAGCATTCCTGCAGTGAGGTAATATGTCCTGAAAGTATGAATTGGCTTTGTAGGAGGCATGGGCTTCCAAGGTGCAGCCAAGGCCAGAAGTGCAGATTACGCTATACCTTTAGTTCCCTCAAATTAGTAATACAGTAGACAGGTAGGATGGTCCACACTCTCCTCTTCTCTGGATTCTCATTTTAGTGATTACGTATGCTAAAGGCTAAGCCTTTGGAAGAACTTCTCAGCAAGTTTCACAGGTAGGGTATTAGCATAAGGTAATAAAAATGTGTTGAATGTTATGATTTGGATCCTAAATGTCCCCAAGAGATCTATATGCCAAAAGCTTGGTTTCCAGCCTGTGGTGCTCTTGAAAGGAGGTGAAACATTTAGGAGTGGGCTTAGGGGAAGGAAGTAAACAGTAGAAGTTCAAGTTCTCATGACCTTGAATGACATATTGGGACCTCAGGCTGTTCTCTGTCTTTGACTTCCTGGTTGCTATGAGGTAAACATCCTGCTAGCACATGTTTCTTGCCATCATATACTGCGCTACCATGGGCTAAGTGACAGGCCAAGTGACTATACACTGAAAGCCCTGAAAGTGTGAGTCAAAATAAATCTTTCTTCATTCCAAGTTTATTGTCTTGGGTGTTGTGTCACAGCAATGGAAATGTGACCAAGATGTTTGAAATTCACTGAACAGAAATTCTAGTAAGTCAGAGGCTAGTTGGAAGGTTTTCTCATTTCTCGAGGCAAGGATTAATTTAAAGTAGTTTGAAATAGAGCAAGTCAATTGTTTATTGGTTTAACTATTGTTCAATACACTCATGTTGAGGCAGTAGTTTGCATGTGTCACTGCTGGGCCTCTCTGACCTACCAGTGGTCCATGTATGACTGTCCCTTTGGGTGGTGTGGGGTGATCACATTGCATGGTACAAGCCAAATGATGAGACAAGCACTCACGTACCCCCAGTGGTTAAAGCCAATGGGAATATGTTAAAACATTTCACAGAAACAACAGTTTTCTGTAGCTGTTCAAAATCAGCCAAATAAAGGAGTCTCTTGGTAAGAGTATTAAAGAGATTGATTCTGGCATTTTTACAGTTCATAATGTCTATTTAATTTACAAAATCATCATAAAAAAGAAATATTTATATTTGTTCATCTTCAATATTTTGTTATCTAAAGCTATTTGTTTTCCTGATAAGTTAAGACACTTAAGCTCTTTTAACCTCCACTAATACATAGTATAGAGCTTGTAAAATCTGAAATCTTGTCCTGACTAATGTGAAATGAATTGTTTACCTAAATATGTGAGAAATATGAACTTAAAGAATTGTCTTGCTTTGGCTGCTTACAGACTAAGTCACTGCAGTCAGATGGACTAACTTGTTCCCATCAATAATATGGTCTGCCCAGAGCTTTGCCTATTTTAATATTTTAGCCTTTTTGTTATCCTGGGGGAAAGGTAAACAGCCTTTGCCTCAGTGATGTTCATTTTTGTCTTGATCCCTCTGATGAGGTCCTTAGATACTACCTGTGTTCTGCAGCCAGGTCCTTAGTGGCAGAATCCCATTCCTTGGTTCACGCTTTTGTATTTCTGTGGGTTCTAGGACCTTGGAAGCCAACTACAAACTCATCATCCCTTTTCTTTCCTGCTTGGGCTGTTCTAACTAACAGACTTTGGATATCATAGGGATTGTCCATTCCTACTCTTCCTCCACTGTGTCCACAGTGCTGATGTCTTGTGGGTTCCACTTCCCTAAGGAAGTTCCATTATTTATGTCTTTCTCTGGATTGTCTGATGCTCCATCCAAATGTGGTTAGAACTATTCTCTCCCCAAATCACTACTTTATCAATGAGATTTGTGATCTTAATATCTCTTGGTCACTTAGCCTGACCCACTGGAAACACAAGTTTCCTGCCAACAGTTAACTCTGACCTTCTCACTGATCAAGTTTTCAGTGCCGAGGTGGTGACATAGGTTTACATGATATTTATAATCAGTAGTTTCCAGCTGTATAATATAAAGGAAACACTTAGATTTAAAATAGCAGCAAGATAACTATGGAGATTTTATTAAAAATTCTTTATTATTTTTTCATTACTTTTTAACAGAGCCTAATTTATTTTTTCATTACATTTCTCAGCTCCAAAAACAAGAGATCAAAAGGAAAAGGGAGAAGGATATTAAAAGTGAGCTAACATGACACAAAGCTGTATTAAAGTGTAACCAAAACATTTTAATTAAAAAGGACTTTAAAAGCCTCATTTTAATTTTTTCACTTATACTTAAAAGAAGCACATTGTAGCCATTGTTTAAGATTGTTTTTCAAGCCATTGTTTTTCAAGTCATTGGTGAAATTTAATAAAAATATCCAGGTGCTTATTTAATAATTCATTCATAGTATATAAATATCTAACACAAAGTTCAAGTTTTCTCTGTGGTCTCACCTCTTAAATTTATCACAAATGTCTGCAACATTTATTCTCTCCAGATTATTCCCTGACCCAACAGAAATATGAGGTTTTTTTTTCCCTAGAAGAAAACACTGTGGAAAGCCAACTGATAAAAACCAAAGGTTTTTTGCTGTTCACGTCTTTCTTAGTCATGGAATTTGGTTTCTCTATAGTGCTTTCCAGCACATTTTGTGTGTTGTCCGGCGCCGCTCCCGACCCGCAGAAGGCAGCACGCAGACAATCGGGTTCTGTAACGTGTTTCTTTACTGGACACAGCACAAACCCCACAG
>PVLD010010776.1:0-68939 GCA_004027595.1 Dinomys branickii | reverse complement strand
TTTCCCCAAATTTTGTTGCTGTCCTCTCCTGTTTTCCCATAGCATCCAAAATGCCTCTCGGGTTACTCACTTCATTGCTACCTAACCCTAACATTCCCTAGGAATTCCGCTTATATGTCTAATACATCGTATGCCTTTAACATATTGCAGCATGTTTGTCCCTTCTATTTATTTCTGTTTCTCTGTAGTGGAATTAAATATTCTCTAATGTCACGAAAGAGTGACCACATGGAGGATTTCTTACACAATTTGTGTACGATGAGCTTCTGTGAATTTCTGTTTCTTCACTACAGGATGAGTTCTTCCCAAGGCTCACAACCATTTTATGGACAATTCCATTACCAACTTTGGCCCGTAGTCATAATGGCCAGAAGATTATCTGCCGTGTATTCTGCTACTTAACAGTGGGGAAACCCATCTGCTTAGAGTGACAGCAGATGGCTCCTCCATCTGATAGAGATGGAAGTGCAGCCCATGCCTTGTGGGGCGGGCACACATTTCATGCTGCAGACAAAGCTCCATTCACAGTAGGAGGCTGGGACCCCCAGACCACCTGGGGAGACAGGCAGAGAGCTTACCAGCTGTGTGGGTGTGTGACCCAGTGGCAACTGCTAAAGAGCTGCAGCCGCCAACTTTTGAGATACAACCAGTTGAGCATTCCTGGCAGAAACACAGTTTCCAGTGATATAGCATTCTACTTTTATATTTTGATGGATTTGATTGATTAATGTTCCAAGTAAGATTTTTGCATCTATGGTCATGAGTCAGATGGACCTATTGTTTTTCTTTCACCATAATCCATCATCAGCTGAATAATTTTTTAATCCAGTCTTCTGTGGATGGACGCTTGGGTTGTTTCCACAATTTAGCTATTACAAATTGCGCTGCTATAAACATGGGTGCACATATATCTGAGTGATATGATGTTTTCAGATCTTCTGGGAAAATACCCAGAAGGGGAATAGCTGGTTTGAATGGAACCTCTAGACCTAGTTTGCTGAGAAATCTCCAGACTGCTCTCCACAGTGGTTGCACCAGTCTGCATTCCCACATCATCAGCCTTTTATTGGGACAGGTTGCTTCATAATGTATATACCACAAAATTTACACATTGTAAGGGTGTACTCCAGTGATTTTAGTAAGTGTATATGATCTATAGCCATCTCCACAATAAGTTTGAAAACATTTCTATCACCTATAGAAATTTTCTAATGTACCTTTGCAAATTTTACTTCTACTCATATCATCACTAGGGTGGGCTCTTTCCTAAGTCTAGACTCTTGGCTAGAATTTGCCATAATTGTTGATTTACAATGAACATTTTTTTTGTGTGTATCTGGCTTCTTTCCTGAGCATGACCCTTTTGATGTACAATCATGCTGTAATGTACAGATACCATGCATTCTCTTTTATTAAAAAATAGCATTTTAATGTGGGCAAACATCACATTTTGTTCATCTGCTCACCAGTTGGTGAATATTTGGGTTACTTATAGTTTTAAGTTATGAATAATACTGTTAGGAACATTCACATTTGTGTGGACATATGTTTCCATTTCTTTCCATAAATTTTAAGCATAAAATTGTTAGGTCATATGATAAGTCTAGCTGCTTAAGAAAGTACACTTTTGAGCTTCTCATATAAGAGAAATCATGCAATATTTAAGCCTGTGTGTGAATTATCTCACTTAACATGTTCTCAGTTTACATCCATTTATTTATAAATTTCTCAATTTTATCTTTCTTTACACCAGAGTAGTATTCCCCTGTGTATAACACTACATATTCCTTTCCCATTCATCTGCTGATGGACATACAGTATATTCTGTGTCTAAGATCTAGCTCTTATAAATTGTGCCACTATAGATATGGGTATGCATGTATCCCTATAATATGACAAAGAAGAAACAAACAGATAATAACACAACTATTTTGGAAAGATACTTAGAAGAGCAAATAATAATAACTTTTAACTTTTTTGGACTTTTAACTTTTAACTTTTTAACAAATAATAATAATAAATTTTAACTCTTTTAGGAAGATACTAGAGGAGCAAAATAAAAGTAGGTAAATAAGTAGTAGGGAGAAGTTCAAATAAATCCCCAAATTACCTACCCCATTGTTTCAAAAATATTTTAATATATCCAAATTTGATTTATTTATACTCCTAGTGTCTCTTAGTTCATTGAAAAGTTTTGTGCTATTATCTGTATGTGTTTCTTCGTAAGAGAGGTTCTTTTAGTCTATGTCTTGTACTCTGAGCAAGTGCTTTTAAGATTATTATATATAGTGTATTAACTATTGTTTCTCTCCTGTCTTGTTATGAAATTTTATTTGTTCATAAAATAAAAAATTAAAAAAGGAAGTCCAAATTGTTCTCCAATGTTGCTTTACCACTTTACATTTCCACTAGTAATGCATGATGTTTCCTTCTCTCCACAGTTCACCAGAATTATTGTCAATAATTTTATCACTCCCATTCTAGTGGGTACCTAGTCCTTCTGATTTATATTGTCCTAATGACTAGCTATTGGGTTAATAATATCCCTTAGTTATTGCGGGTTGATCAAGCCTGCAATCTCTCTGAATGAGTGTGTACAATGAAGGCTAAATAAAAAGAGGCAAATGGAATGATTTCAGGGTTCTAAGAGGATCAAAGTCCTCTCACAGAATTTAAGGTTCTCTCAGGGCTAAGACCAAGACCTTCTCTGGGTGGCCTGTATTTATTTGGTTATCAGAAGCAAGGGGAGTACTCAAGAAGGGCAGAATCACTCAAGAACTTCTCTAAGTAAGGTATTAAATTAATCCATCCAGAAGATGTCTGTGGCTATAGTCTTTATCTAGTGGAGACTGGATCCAGGTGTCCTTGACTGTGAACTTGTCTTATCCTTTGAGGCTTTCCAGCTTCATCCACCACTACAGGTTTTAGTAGGGATTAGTGACTCCTAGAGGTTCACTTACTATGAGTCCACCATTTCCAAATAAGGAGCCTAGGCCTTACATTCACAATTGAACATGAAAAGCCAATTGTTTAATTTAAATCCTGCTCAGGTCTGCTTCGGAGTGGTCTCCATCAGCTAGCTGCATTGAATATTTTTTCATGAGCTTAATAATTATTTGTATATCATTTATGGCAAAATATCTATTGAAATCTTTTGGCTGTTTTTTAATTGGATTGTTTGCCTTCTTATTCAGCTTTCAGAGTTCTTTTTGTATTTTTAGATGCAAGTCCTTTATCAACTACATGACCTGCAAATATTTTCTCCCAGTCCATTGGTGGTCTGTTTTTTCATTTTATTAAGGATATCATTTGAAGAGCAACTTATTTTAAAGAAGTTCAGTTTATCTTTTCTTAAAGATCATGCTATTTTGATATTTTACATAAGAAATCTGAATCTAGCCCAAAGTTACAAAGATTTCTCTTAGATATTTATTGAGAAGTTTTATAATTTTAGCTCTTACATTTAGTTGGATCTCTGATTCATTCTGAATTATTTCTACACATGGTTGGAAATGAAGATATTAGTTCTTCATTTTAGAGGCATATGAGTACTGAGTCTTTCAAGCACCATTTGTTGAAAAGACTGTTTTCTCCCACTGAATTGCCCCAGATTTCTTTGTCAGGATCAGTTGAACATAAATGTAAAGATGTGTTTCTGGACATTCCTGTCTGTTCCATTAATATATATGTCAATCTTATGTTAGTAAGTTTTGAAATCAGCCACTGTAATTTCTCAGATTTTGTTGTTCATGCTCAGAGTTGCTTTGACTATTCTAGGTTTTTATATGTTTTCATAAAATTTTAATGTATTTTAAGATTTTTTTCATTACCATACAATTTTTAATATTAACTTGTTAATTTCTAAACAACAACAACAGCAATAAAAAAGACTGTCTAGATTTTGATAGGGGTTTGCCAAGAATCTATAGTTCTAGTTGAGAGTTGCTATCTCAACAACACTGGGTTTATAATCCATGAACATGAAATTTCTTTCCATTTTTTAGTAAGTTTAATTTATCTCACTATAATGTATCTAGGACTGGATATCTTTGTATTTATGGTAGAGTTCATTGAGGTTCTTGCTTTTCATGAGGTTTCAAAATGTTTAAGCCAGTATGTATTTTTGAATGTTTCTCTTTACTTTTTGTTTAACTCCTTTCTTTTATCTGCTTCTAGACTTTCTATTGGTGTACCTGACAGTTTATCACAAGTCTTTAAGACTCTCTTCACTTTATTTTTTCTCTCTGTCCTTCAAATGAGATCATTTCTACTGGTCTGTCTTCCACTTCACTGATTTTTTCTTCTCTCCACTCACTTTGCATCTGCTTTGAATCCCTGTCATGAGTTACTTATTTTGGTATTATTCAACTCCAGAATTTTCATATTCTCACTACTCATTTTTATTTTACATTTTATTTTATTGTTTTATTGATATTTTTCTTGTTGAGAAATTGCCATCATACTTTCCTTTTCATCTGTAAGTACTATTTTAAGGTGCTTATATTTCATATTAACATCTGAAATTAGCAGAGACATTTTCTACAGACTGCTTTGTTGACTGGCTACTGGTCACACCTTCCTGTTTCTTTGCATGCCTTTTTGTGTTGAAAACACAAAAGGTAATATTGTTATAGGCAGCTGAGTTAGATAGAAATATCATAGGCAGTCAGACAGGGCCAGGCCCTCCAAGGAGCCGACGTGAAAGGCAAGATAAGATATGTATTTGCTGTGGGCCAGACCTCAAGACAAAAGATTAAAAACAAATACACCCACACACCTCCCTAGTGATAGACATCAGGGATTGATATTCTAAATAGGTAGCCATTGCCTTGAATACTCCCTTTCTGGTACAGGAAAAGCCCCTGTTCTGTTCATGCCTGCTTTCGATGTGACTCGCTTTCCCATTTGATCCCAATTTAATCAATTTTACCTGAACAATTCTTAATGGCTGACCACAGTTTTGTCCATTTTCCCCTATTTTAGACCCGCCCTCACCTCATGGTTTTACACTATAAAAGTCCCTAGACAAGACAAGAGTCCTGGGCAACCTACTTGGGACCTCTTCTGTTCCTGTCTTAGAAGCTTTCTTCCTCTCAATAAATATATTCTGATCTTAAACTCCACTTTTCCTAAAATTCATTCTTCGATTTTAGAGAACACAAACTCATCCCAGATATCATTCAAGTTGGGAGTTTTTAATCTTCCTGTATCACCATGTTGCGCGAACTCTGGCTTCTGATTCTCTGTCCCTGAGATTAATATTATTGCTGGTTTTGTTTGCTCAGTGATTCTTTTCCTGAATTAATTCTGTAGACTGTCTCCTCCTGTTTAATTTGTTTATATTTATTTTGAAGCCTGCCTTCCCAGGGTTTGACCTTGATTCAGCATAGCTTAATGGTCATACAGTGACTGATCAATTGTAATGCTAAAATACCTGTAGCCAAAAAGGCTTTTACTATTTACCAATGCATTTGTTTGTCCTTTGGAAAACACATTCAGAGTTCAGTTAGTTTCAAAGTCAACTCCAGCCAGGGGCAGCCTCAAGGGTATACAACTTGTGCAGTCACATGGACCCCTGTTTTGGAGGGTCTCACACTTGGCTTACTGCTCTCTCACTGTCATCTTGAAATGTGTCCTTCAGTTTCATTTTGCACAAGGCATTGCAAATTGTATAGCTGGTCTTGGCTCAGGTTTGCACTTTCTTTGGGGCCTTCTCTCCTCTCTTCTCCTTGTGTGTGATAGGCGGAAATCTCCTTCCTGTTCCTCTCAACTACATGGGCAGCTTTGAGCATGCCTAAGAACTCCTAGCACCAGGGACATGTGGGAGTGTCACTGGGTCTTGTACATTTCTAACTTTTGTACCCATCAGTTGCTTGCTCTAACACTAGGCGAATTATGATGCCTTCTCTGATTATTAGCTACTAAGATCACTATTGTTTCAAACATTGTCCCTGGGTATAGGTTTTTCTGCAGTCAGCACCAAATCAAGTCAGCCTTCAATTTGATTTTTGGCTCACTCCAAGAGAGCTGCAAAAGGAAGCAGCCTAGAATATACAGTGAGACCCTGTCTCAAGAACAAACAAACAACAATAATAACAACAAACCCCAGAAAAATCACTATTGCTTTCTTTTCCCTTTCTTATTTTTGTATTTTAAATTTGACCAATAATCAACCTCAATAGGGATTTAGCCCAGGGACACTCTTCCACTGAGCTATATTCCCAGCCCTTTTTATTTTCTGGGCAAGGTCTTGCTAAGTTGCACAAGATGCCCTTAAACTTGCAGTCCTCCTGACTTTCCTCCCAAGCAGCTGGGATTAGGGATTAGGGACATGTGCCACTGTACTAGGTTCTTCTGACCAATAATATAGTTGTTTTGGAATAAGGATTTTTCACTCCACCAGTTCAAAAATCTTGTCTTCAACCCCCTCCCTTCAGCACACATGCACCCATAAGTTCTTGTTTTTAAATATTATATTTCTAAGTTCTAGAATTATATTTGATTCTCTATGTAAACAATGTTTTTTGAAATTGTCTACTTTTTGATCCATTTTTGTCTAGATTTTCTTTTATTTTCTAAAAACATATTTCTAATGGTTCTTTAAGTTCCTTTGCTAATTTTAAAATGTGAATCATCTATGGATCTACTTCAATAGCATGTTATTTCTGTTTAGTATTGAGTTATACTTTGCTACTTTGCAAATCTTTGTTTTTTTTTTTGTTTTGTTTTGTTTTGCCTGAGGTGACTGCTGTTTTCCCCAGATAAAACATCTTCTCTGTCAAGGAACTGAGCTGCAGAGGAACTGCAGTTTCAGGATAGGTAGGTTTTAGTTCTCCTTTGGTTTCATGTGTATTGAGGGTAAGATTTGTCCTGCATTGCTTTCAGCATGAATCTCCTCAGGTACATAAAGATTGCAGGGGCTCTTTTTCTGCCTTTCTAGAAAGCTCTGGTCTTAACCAGGTGAAAGAAAACTGGCAGGGAGGAAGAACCACCTTCCAATTCTTCATGTCAGCCCCAAGGTCATGAAGAATCACCATGGTTCCCTTTCCCACGGAGTATAGACCCTAAAGTCCAACTAGTGCCCACACTTGGAAAGTACCCCTAGGAAAGGAGCTTCCTGATCTCTGCTCACTCCTGAGATTGATCCCCTTAAACTTATCTGCAGTCACAACTCTATGATGCTTTTGCAATACACACAATTGGATTTTAGCCAACTATTTTCTAGTTATCATTGCAGTAGCAATAACCTACCTTTGACCTTCTACGTCCTAAGGACAGGAAGGCTCAATTTAAAAATACTGGTTTTTTGCTACATTTTTGTCTAAATGTAATTTGAATATCTGCTTTTGGTTTAATACTGTAGAAGCTAAAGCATTATAAAATGTATGTGTTATTTAATGTTTATATGTGTTTCCATAATGAAAAATAATGTTAATCAATATTTAGGGTGTGTAAGAGATGTTCTCTTTTCTTCTTTAAAGGAAAGTCTCTTCTTAAAATTGAAAAAGTGCAGTGTTACACACAGTTGTCTGGGATTTATTACTCAAACCCCTCACAAAAATGATTTCCATGTGGTTTTCAAAGGTTGGTACCGGCAGATGGGCAAGTTACTACCTCTAACTGGGAACTGAATTGAAAAAACAGGAGAGAAAAGCTGCTGCATAGAGACAAAGACCTTTCAGTATATTTCTAGAAGAGAATTCATAAAGAGTGTAAGAAATGTGCAACTCAGAGGTGTTATAACAGTTGGTGGCAAGGAAGAAATTCTAAGGACCTGACAGCTTATATTAAGATTGTGTGTGCCCTGGGTCAGAGCGATCATTTAGCTCTAAGAAATTAAAGTGCCATTACTTGGAGCACTACAGTGTAGAAACTTCCTGGGTCTTACCATCAGCTCCTACCAAATGAGAAAATGTAGTTTAGTCAGGCCTTAGTTATTGAACATGCACAATTAATCTATAAATTCTTCTATTGGATATTAATTGGAAGCATTTTAACTTGGTGAGTTTACTTTTGTCACCCTAGATAATAATCAGACATTCTCTGAACAGCAAGGCCATATGTTTGGGAAGAGAGGAGCACTGCAAAGGAAATATGTCTGCCATGGTACATTATTGTCACATGCAAGAGGAAGATTTCACTTATTTGTGTGCGTTCTTACTCATTTACTCATTTATTTGTTGCATTAGGGTTGAACCCAAGACCTTGTGAACACCAGGCAAATTTTCCACACTCAGAGCCCTTTTTATTTTTTGAGAGTTTTTACTATGCTTCCTAGAATGGCTTTGAACTTGCAATACCCTGCCTCAGACTCCTGAGTAGCTAAGATTACAGGTGTGTTCCACCTTGCCCAACTAAGGAAGATTTTCAAAGCAAAATAAAGAAGTTCACATAAGCTACTTGGATCACAGAGCTCACTGGTCTGAAAGACTAGAGGCAAGAGGTAGCATTAGGTCATCAATAGAGATGACTTGCTGGACAAATGTTCTGTTGTAAGCATCTCATCTGAATTATTGCAACCCTGAAGAATTTTAGACTTTTTGACGCAAATCTTTTTTTTTTTAGTATAATGTTTAATATAAGAGACAGTGGGTTGACAGAGTTGGGGTGCAAAAGAGTGTCAGATTCAGTTCTAGTCAGTGAGTTACAACCAGGCACTTGGACCAAAGAACTGGCTTTACTGTTCTGAGTCCTTCAAGGCCATCTGCACACCCCCAGCTTGGGGCTCCAAGACTGGCCTCCCACTTCTCAAAGGTTTAGCAGAACACAAGTGTTCCTGATTCACAAGGTGACCAGGACCCTGATTGTTATCATGGCAGTGTTTTCAGGACAGACTCCATGGAGGCAGGGACAGGACTGGGTGGGGCCAGAGCAGCTGCTCGTTTTGCTACATGCAGCGGTGCAAGAGGCTCGCGCTGGGGCGCTCAGCTGTCCTCTTCCCACACACTCCTGCCCTGCTGCTCACGGTGAGGAAGAAGGGCCTGTTCTGTTAGAGAAAGGCCTCCCAGGATTGGAAGGCAGGCAAAGCATGAAATGTGTGTAGAGTAAGAGGAATCTCCTCTTTTGAGTCTTTAAAAAGTCCTTGAGAAAGTACTTATCTCACACAGGCAGGCCCTCCCTCTTCACAGCTTCTTGGTTGTAATTGTGCCTGCATCTGACAAAAAGCTTTCATTGTGATAGCATCACCTTTTGTGACTTCAGGCAATTGGGAAAAGCACCCCAAAGCTTCGCCTAGCTGAGTCCTCTCAAAATGGACTTGGACCCCACATAGGGAAAGAAGGTGGTTGTAAAGCAACGTCCTCTCTTGCTCCTGCCACACAAAACTTTTCTTGCTCTAGTTTTCCCTACTTTCCTTGTGGACCCTCATCCACCCAGCTGTGCAGGGTAGAATCCCAAGCCCTATCTCACTAGTCCTGCTGATTTTACTTGCTAAGTCCATGTAATTGGCTTCTTTCTCTTTCCTACATTACCAACACCCCCACCTGGAGAATAGCGGCCACTGTCTAATTGGTGGCTTTCTCTTCCACCATATATCTTTCTGGTCTTTTTTTACCCATTCCAGCTATCAAGATCTTTCTAAAACAAAACAGAACACATCAGGTTCTTGCTTAGCAGCCACTGTTAGTCTTCAAGTCCCTTAGTGTTGGCATGCCGCCCTCCACTCCTTGCTGATCCCTGTCTGGATCACCTTCTGTGGGTGTTCTGGGAGCTGCTGTTTCCCCCACCCTCTGCTTCCTGCTTTGCCTCTTGGCTCAGACAACCTGTCTCCTGGGAATCCCAGAAAATAAAGCCAATCATGTGCATTTGTACTGGGCTTCTCTTTTCCTTCCAGAATGCAGTGCTGGTACCTAAGTGAGTCCTCGATGAATTCAACAGCTCCCCAAAGTGACTGATGAATGACCGGAATTACATGAGAAGTCTTTTTATTCTATTTTGTAATCCATTTCATTGATATGTAGTACTACTTATTTACTTTAATTTTATTTTATTGGATATAAACATGTACCTTTAAAGTCAAACAAAGCCGGGCATGGTGGGACACACCTGTAATCTGGATATCCTGAGAGGCTGAAGAAGACGGATCACAAGTTTGAACCCAGCCAGGATAATTTAATGACTTAGTGAAACCCTGCCTTAAAATAAACAATAAAAAGGGCTGGGGATGTGACTCAGTTTGAAGGACCTGGATTCACTCCCCATCACCACACACATAACAAAGTCAGATAGAAGTTAAAAACAATCCATCTATCTCCACAGACATTGTGCTTCCCTCTTCAGTCTTCCCACAGAGGTGTTTTTTTTTGGGTTTGGTTTGTTTGTTTAGGGTTTTGTTTGCCTTTACACATTGCTGTGATTCTAAATAAAAGATAATGCTTTTACTTGACTCATTGGTGTTAGGTGTTATCTATTTATTTTCTCTTAATGTTACATTCTGATGCATATTTATTCATATTTATTATACCCCCTATCACTGGGATGCTGGATGTTCAACATACATCATTTGTTTTTCCCTTTTCTGTTCTTTCTTTTTTCTTCTTTCTTTGTTCATTTCCTTGTTTTTGTGGTTCTGGGGATCAAACTTAGGACTCTGCATATGCTCGGCAAGCACCCTACCTCTAATCTATACCTGAGCCCACTTTTCTTCCTTTTTTACTTTAGAATTCTTTTCCCTTCATCTTCTGTTTGTTTGTCTTCTTGCTCTGCAACTTGGGGAAAATTCTTTTCCATCTTTGTCTTCCAAACCAATTGCATTTTTATTTTATGTCTAGAGCTCCAACTGGTCCCACAAATATTTTATTTTCTGTTTCTTTTCATGGGTGCAGGATTTTCCCTTACCTGTTGTTATAGTTGATACAATGTGTCAATTTGAAAAGTTTAGCTAAGTGACTGAGCCACCAGCCAGGGTCTTCACTTTGTAAACATCCTGAGCCTGTCCAAGAAGAGGGTATGGAGTTGGTGTGAGCAGGTAGCCTGCGCCCAGTACAAGGGAGGAAAAGAGGCTTGCTCTGCCCCCTCTTTTGCTATTGTTGCTGCTAAATAAACCTTTCCTTCTTTAATTTTGGATGTCAGCTATTTTGTCTCAGCAAAGAGAGAGAAAAGTAACCAAACACCTTTCTAAAATTATTAATGGTTAAAAAATTATGAATTGTAAATTGATTTTTAAAGTTTTTTTCTCCCCACCTGGGATATATGGCTTTAAAATTCATTTTGTCTGCTCTTTCAGTGCCTGTAATCCATGTCCCAGGCTTTCTCTAAGAGATGGTGAGAATCTCCCTGTTCCTCTCAGCTTGTGGGCAGCCTTGGCGACTGACGGTGAGGTGACCTTGCTGTGTTATTTGTGGATAATATTCCTAGTGTCGGTATCTGTAGGATTCCCCTCCTCACCTAGCCAGATTTGGCATAGAATACATACACCCTCTTTGGACAGTGATATGTGACTTAAAGCATTTCAGAGAATTCTTTGAGTGTTGGGATTCAGCATCAATATGTGATTATTGAGTCTCATCTGGTTGTCATTGGTGGACTTCACAACAGTTACAATCGAATGGGCCAAACATAGTGCAGGCTCTTGCGTACATCAAGGAAAGAGCTGACAGCCATACACCTCACAGTAAGTAGCTATGTTCACTGGAAATCACGGGATGGCAGAAGGGTGAAAGGATAAAGGAGGAGGAAGAGGAACTCACAGTCGTAGGCAGAGCCACTGCTGGTGGTGGTGAAACTCTTGGAGTTGGTGGGGTGGTGATGGTGTTCGAGAGGGTGCACTCAGGGCTGCTGCATTGGCTTGAGGTGTAGGGCTGCACTGGGCTCCAGGAGGAGGAAGAAGAGGAGCTCTCAGTGAGCACTAACACAACTCAGCTTTCCGGTATTTAAAGGGTCAGACACCTCTGGCTCTGGCTGCCTCCCATTCCTCTCTCACTGGCGTCGGAACTAACAATCTACTGCCTTGGACATCGCAACCTCCTAAACTTAGCCATGGATAACCAGGGTAGTGCCGTGCCCACGGCTGAACAAGGGGAAGGGGGTGGCTCACTCACTCCTCTGTTTCTAACTGCATCCAAACCTCACTCCAATCTTTAACCAGGATGAAGAAGCGGACAGCTAGGTGTTTGGAATGAGGGAACCTCATTCTAGGCATTGCTGCCACCCTGCAGCCAGAGGTACTATTCGTGTGTCCCTTCAGGATCCTGCAGTATGTATGAGAATGGTCCTCAGATCTGTGCACCGGTAGCTTGGGGTGGAGACTCACTGGATCTCCATTTGTGTCCATTTTCTGATGCTGTAACAATGTACCAAGGCTGTGTCCCTTCCAACAAAAAGATGTTTGTGTAGCTCACAGTTCTGGAGGTTCAAGGGCATGGCACTGGTAGCTACTTGCTGCTGGTGAGAACCTTGTGGTAGACAGTGTCACAATGGTGGGAATCTGTGTAAAAGAAACATCGCATGGCGAGACAGAAAGCCAGATGAGTGAGTAGAAGAGCTCGGCTTGCTCTTGTATAACAAATCTCTTGGGCAAACTAACCAGGGTCTCATGAGAACTACCTCTGTTCCTCCCAAGGGTAGAGCTCTCGATGACCCAATTAACTCATATTAGACCCCTTTCCACTCTCCTAAGTCAGTCATCACACTGACATCTGCTTCCACCTTCCAAAATTTTTGTCTCTGCCTTCTATTTTCTTCATGCTTTGTGGTTTATATATTTTTAAAAGCTCTTCTCTGTAGTCTGCAGTCTTAGAGTAACTTAGAAAGGAAGTGAAAATAAGCCTGCACATTCAATTCACGTTTTGACCTAGACACCTAAAGAGTTCTGTAAAAGGCAGGTATCCAGACACCCCTCTCCTAAAGTCTACTTGTTGTTCTAAAATTGTTCTTGCTGGTTCGTACTTCTGAAATGCTCTCCATGGGATAATGCTTGGAGAACAAGATGTCAAACTCCCCTCATCTGATCCTTATGAAAAGGGGACCCTCTAATAGAACCACTCCACCTCTAAATGGAAGACTGTTTAGATAAAAAACACTTTAGACAAGCACTGGACTCCTCTCTGCTGCATTCTGCAGTTTTAGCCAAGGCTGTGGTTTTGTAGCAAACTGTAAATTCTGACACTGATTGGAAGTTTGATCTTGCAACGAGACAGTTCCTGTGTTGTTTCCAGGGATTAGAGCTGACTCAAATGTGAAAAATCATTTTTATGAGGGATAACCTTGGGCCAGTGGAGCAATGACTGAACAGCTTTTTCCTCAGGTTTTTAATGTGATCCAGAAATTTGCATAATAATTTCTCTCTATAATTAGAAAAATGCAGCAGATACATGTGTGTTAGCATATACATGTACATTATATATGCATGCATAATATTTATATACAAGTGCACAAAAGCATTGGGTCTGTTCCAGTTAATAAGATTTTGTAGATCCCACAGCTGTTCAAGAATGACCTAAGGTGATCAAGTCTCACCTGCCCATAGAGAAACCTAATGCAGTGAAGAGGGTAAACAGCAGTTCCAGCTACACTCAGAAGCCAACACAGATATTGACTAGCTGTGTGACCTTAGGTACATTATTCGGCCTACCTGAAACTTATGTTAAGACTAGCAATAATGATCCCTACTCTGCCAAGGTTTTATCAGGATTAGAATAATATCTGCAAATTGCTTCCTAAGTACTTGACACAATAAACTCTAAGGATTAAACGTGTTCATCCCTATCTCGCTAATTCCTCTATTATAAAAGAAAGAGGATGTGCCCAGAAAAGAGGCTCTTGCCACAATACTTATGTGCGTGCATATAAAGTGTCTGGCATGTACCAGGGCCTGGTCACTTAGCACCACAGGAATTACCACTACGGTTATTTTGCCCAGAGGCATTTCCCAGAGAGGACAGACAAGCCAGACCGCCACCTATGGGTAATGCTTAACAAAAGACAGGCCCCCACAAAGACCTTTAAAGAGAGACAAAGTTCAGGTATGTGTCTTCCCGTCACTCTTCTTCCAAACCTAGGTGTAGTCTACCAATGAGCCACACTCTTGTGTGGCTCACTGTTACATTTTTGTTTTAACTTTGAGCCAGAGTTTTACTAAGATGCCCAGTGTACCCTCAAACTTGTCTCTCCTGTCTCGGCTTCCTGAGTAGGGGGGGTTACAGGTGTGCACCACCATGCCTGGCTCACTCTTTCCACTGCTCTCATACCCAGACCCCTCTGCAGAGCCAGTTCCAAGACTCTGAAGTTTGTGCCACACCTCTCCAGCCCTCCCAGCTTCTGTCTGCCAGTGGCCATTGTAGTATTGTTTGTCTGTTAGCGCTTGATGGTCCCTGGAAAGGACCCCTGGCTAAAAGCTTAACCATGTGGTCATTCACTTACTCTTGTTCATTCAATAAATGCTCATTAAGCACCTACTCTGTGTTGGAGACATGCAAGCAGGAGGGGTATACTGGTGAGCAGAAGATCCAGGATTCCCACTGTGGGCAGTTCACAGCCTTGTGAGTCACGTGCTGTATGACTTTGTCTTGCTCGTCCTCTCAGACTTTCACAGTGTGTGTGTGTGTGTGTGTGTGTGTGTGTGTGTGTGTGTGCATGTTTAAAAAGATGATGGTGTGAATTCAGATTTTGTGACTGAAAGGGATTCATGGCAATATGTTTGTGGGTAAAGGACATGAAGTCTTTTTCTAATCTAAATATTCAAAATTCTGTTCGCATTTTACATTAATAGTATGAGGTATGATCGAAACATATGGTGAATGTTTACATTTTTCAAACCATTTTTCCAGTGAAAGACGCATTGCCACGAAATTCTCTCAGAGTCCTCCTCCTTGCTTCAAACACACTTATCTTAGCATTTTTGCAACTTTTTGAAGCAGTTCTACAAGTCCCTTTTTGTAAGTGTCTAGTTACACTGTTGCTGCTGCCTCAATATCCTGAATCCATTCCAGACATTTCCCTTTCATGGCTACTTAGCTTTGGGGTCAGAGCTAGAAGTCACATGCTGTCAGATCCAGTGAGTAAGGTGACTGAGGGTGTCCCATCAGGTTTGTAGAAAGCTGCCTTTCCATTGGATGGCATGAGGCGGCACTCACTGTATTTTCGATCACACCTCATAAAGACACTCACGAAAGGACTTCCAGACCTGCTTCAGAAAGTGGAAATAACAATGAGTGTGTTTGAAGAAGGTGGAGTATTTTGAGTGGGATTCATGGCAATGTGCCTTTTACTGCAATACATTTTTCAAATCAAACATTCACTATATATTTTGAAAATAGATCTCAAACCAGACAGATTCCACAACATACAGTTTGAGAGTAGAGTCCCATACCCAAGTTATTCCAAACATATTCTGTTTCCAATGGCTGAAAAGAATATGTGCTTATAAAATTTAAATATAAGTTAATTTAAACTCAAGTAAAAATTCAGCCCCTCAGTGGCACTGGGCATGTTTCTAGGGCTTGGTAGCTGTATATGCCCACAGTCACCCTGTAGAGGGAATGTCCAGCTGAAAGAAAACACAGAAGCCATTGTCGGTTAGCAGGACAAGGAAGTTATCAGGCAAATTCAGAGCATATCGTGTTCTAGAAGACAGATGCACTCTTTGCGCTTTCTGAAGAACCCAGACATGTCAAAAAAAGTCAACTCCATGAAAAATTGCAAAGCAAAGTAAGTAAAAGAAGCTAGTAAGACATAACAAAGTGCAGTACATGACATTTAATGGAACCCTGAATCAAGAAAAAAATAAAACTGACATAAAAGACATTTTCATGGGACTTAAACAAATTTGGACTGTATAGTAGATGAAATTATCAAATTCTTTTTAAATTTTGTATTTTGCATTTTGGAAGAGTAATGATATTTCCTAACATAATGATAATGCTATCATCACACTTAAAACCGGCAGTTTCAAGCTGGGCGAGGTGGTTCATGCCTGCAATCCCAGTGCTCTAGGGGGCTGAGGCAGGAGAATCACAAGTCTGAGTCCAGCCTGGGGGACTTAGTGGGACCCTCTCCCAAAAAACAAAAATTTAAAACGGCTGAGGATGTATTTCAGTGCAAAAGCCCTGGGTTCAATCTCTAGTACTTGAAAAAAATGAAATGAAATTTTAAAAAAGGAACGAAGTGCTACAATGTCTACAACTTATTACAAAGAGCTAAGAACTAAAATGAGTGTACACACACAGCAAGAGAAACAATATAGATACTATGATGCCTTGTTATCAGGCAAGACTTACGTGCTGCTCTCTCAACTTTTAGGGAGGTCTGAACATTATCCAAATACAATTTAAACACCTATTTTCATAAAGATTGCCTTTCAGAGAAGCAGAACGTTAACCACTGAACATAAGGCATGAAAAGCCATTATTATTATTATTGAATAATTGAAAGACATTGTTGGCATAGATAGTGATGGTGACCAGAGATGGAGCTGCTTTACACTGAGAGGTCAAAGCAGGTCTCTCTGGGAGGTGACAGTTAAGTCCTGAGGGAGGAACGGGAACAGCCATGGGAAGGAAATGTGAGCATAGGTCTTCCTGGGCAAAGGGAACCACAAGGGCCCCAAGCAGGAAAAGAATTTGCTGGTTCAAGAAACTGAAAATAGGCTACTGTGGCCAGAATGCCAGACAGGGGAGAGGAGAGACAGAGAGAGACTCGGGGCCCGCGGTGGGGCCCAGCACTGCCATAGGGGCCCAGCAGGAGCTGGCGATACAGGTGTGCTTTCTCTCAGGGCAATGCAGAAGCAGCTCAGGGTTTCGGCAGAGTGGGAGGCCTGCGGCATGAACACTGCTGATAGAAGGCAGCGGGAAAAACGGAGCCCAGCTGGGAGGCTACCAAGTGGTCTAGGAAGGGCGGTGGTGGCTTGTGTCCAGGGGAAGCCATGGCGCTAGAGAGAAACGGACAGGCCAGTGCTATGTGAATGGAAAGTTAAGGGTCTGGGCTTTGGCTCAGGTATGTACGAAAGACAACGAAACGAGAGGATTCAAGGTCACTTCTAGTATTTTACCTCATCTTCACCAAGGACTGCACAGGGGGAGGGATCCCAAACTCTCTGTTATTTTTATTTTTGTGGTTGTTTGCAATGCAGCGAATCAAACTTCAGGACCCTGTGCGTGCTAAGCAAATGCTCTGCCTCTGAACTCTTCTTTAGCTATGCTAATCTGATGCTCTTCTTAGACTTTCTTCCGAAGACGAACATGAAACCGGCACCCAGCTATACGAGCAGGATCACACATTTGGGAGCTGGCAGTATATAGGTTATATTTAAAGCCAAAGCCTAGAAAAGATCTTCGTTTGCTCACTTTCGTTCTGTTCATGAACACAAAGATTATCTCTAATGTTTAAATTATTACAAATAAGGCTGACTATCACGAAGACTTTATCTTCCAGATTAGTTCTTTTGGAAAGATAGCTGGGAAAAAGGCATGGATTTTTAAAAATTGTTATTTGAAATAATTTTAGACAAGGTGCAAAAATACTACCTAGAGTCCCTGTGAATACTTCTTTTAGCTTCCATTAACGTTGTTGTCTTACATAACATAGGGCAAGTGTCAAAATTTAGAAATTAGTGGAATACTCTCAACTAAACTGTAGACTCTATTGAAAATGTCACCAGTCTTTTTCCCTAATGATCCCATTTTGCAGGTCTAGGATTTAACCTAGGATCACACTTTGTATTTAGCTATCATTTTTTCGATGTGCTCCAGCCCATGACACTTCATCAGCCTCTTTATGTCTATCACGCCCTCGAGGCTTATTAAAGGTATTTGTCAAGTATTGTAGACTATCTCCAAAGGTGGGTTTGTCTGACAATGTCTCATGATTGGACTGGCATTAGGCAGTTTTGGCATAACCTCAGTGCCTTATAGTAGAGGATCACAGGCTGGTGTAGCTCATTTTTAACCATGTTAGCCTTGATCACCTGGTTAAAGTGATATCCAAGGTCCGATTTATTCCACTGAAAAGGTGTATTTTTCTTTTGTAATTAATAAGTGTTTGAACAAGTGGGATTCCTGGGAATGATGTGGTTATCCCATTTCTTCTCAATATTTATGTATAAATGTAGGCAGGTAGGTACGTAGATATGTAGCATGTGTATTTTGTGACTGGCTTATTCCACTTAGCACAACAATCTCAAAGTTCACCTTGTAGTGTATAGCAGGATTTCCTTCCTTTTTGATGCTGAGTAATATTTCATTGTCTGTATTTGACATGTTTTGTTTTATCCATTTGTCCATCAATAGGCAGTTGAGTTGCTTACTATTATGAATGGCTCTGCTACCAACATGGAGATACAGATATCTCTGAGACTCTTTTTCATTCTTTTGTGTACATAGGAGTGGGATTGCTGGATCATATGGTAGTGTTTTGTTTTGTTTTGTTTTGTTTTGTTTTGTTCTTTACTGGTAATTGAACCCAGAGCCTTTGCACTCAGCTGCATTACCAGCCATTTTATTTTTTTATTTTATCTCATTACATTTCATTTCATTTTTATTTTGAGACAGAGTCTTGGCAAGTTGCTAAGTTGCTGTGGTCGATCTAAAATTCCCAATTTTTTTCCTCAGCTTCTCAGAGCGCTGGGATTCCAGGCATGCATCACCATACCCAACTTTATTTTTAAGTTTTGAGGAAATCCCACACTTTTCCACAACAGGTGCACTGTTTCATAATCTCATCAACAGCGCACAAGGGTTTCAATAGTTACTTTCTGTTTTGCTTTGTTTCACAGTGGCCATATTAATAGGTATGAAATGCTATCTCTTTTTTTGTATTTGTGAGACAGAGTCTCTCTATGCAATTCAGGCTGGCTTTGAGCTCACTTTGTAGCCCAGGCTGGTCTCGAGCTCGCAATGATCCTCCTGTCTCAGCCTCCCGAGTGCTAGGATTACAGGCATGTGCCACCACGCCCAGCCTGAAGTGCTACCTTATCATGGCTTTGATTTGTATTACTCTCCTGATTAGTGGTATTCAGCCTATTTTCACATACTTGTTGGTCATTCACATGTCATCTTGAGAAATATCTATTAAAGTCCTCTGACCCTTTTTATACTGGGTTACTGGTTTTTGTTGTTAGCTTCTGAGTTCTTTTCACTTTCTAAGTATTAACCCCTTACCAGATTTATGAGTTAAACCATTTTTTCCTATACATTTGGTTCATTTTTTCAGGTCCTCTGACACACAAAAGTTCCTGAGTTCACTGTATATTTGTCTTCTGTCTTGTCTGTGCTTTTGGTCTGTCTCCAGGAACTCATTTTTAAGTTCAATGTGAAGAAGTTTCCCTCCTATGTTTTTACCTAGTAGTTTTACAGTTTTCAATCTTAATGTTAAATCTTTAGTCTATTTTTGTTAAGTTGTATACAGTGTATAAGCTCATGGTCCAAACTCATTTCCTTGCATGCAGATAAACACTTCTCTCCTCCGACCATTTTTCTTTTCCCTCTGAGTGGTCTTGGCACTCTGGAGAACATCATGAGATTACACCTGTAAGGAGACTGTTCTGGGTTTTCTATTTGATTCCACCAGACTGTGTGTCTGCCTATATGCCAGCACCACAATGTAATGGCTTGGTGAGACCTTACCTCAAAATAAAAAATAGAAAGGATTGGGGATGTAGCTCAGTATGAAAGCCCTGGGTTCAATCCCCCATGGATTCAAGGCCCCCCAAAAGTAAGTCCTCCAACTTTATTTTTGTTTTTCAAAATTCTTTTACATGTTGAGGTTCCTTTGAGTTTCCAAATAAATTTTAAGATAATATTTTATATGCCTACAAAAATGCCACTGGAATTTTTATGGAAATTTCATTCAATATGTAGATTGTCTTGGGTAGTGTGGACAGTTTAATAGCAAGTCCTCCGATCCACAAATGTGAGGGCCTTTTCCATTCATTTGTGTCTTCTTGAATTTCTTTCAGCCATGTTTGTGGTTTTCCGGGTACAAGTCTTTTGCCTTCCTGATTAGGAATAAACACTTAGGTTTATTCATAAGCGTCTTATTCTTCTTGATGCTATTATAAATGGTATTTTTATTTCCTTTTCAGATTATTCATTATTAGGGTACAGAAATGAAAGTAATTTTTAAATTTTTGACTACTAATTTTAGCCTCCATTAGTGGGACTTGATTGCAATAATTATTACTGTAGTCCTCTGATGATCATTTTCTTACTTTATCCTTTAATTTTTTAATTGGAATTCTATAAAAATTCTCTTGTGTGTGTATATATATACATGATGATCATGGATTTTGTTTTTGTCTTCTATGGTTTTAACACAATAACATAGCTATTGATTTTACTGCTCAGTTTGGCCCAGCTTTAACCTTTGAGAATGCTCCAGCTTTGGTTCCTGTGTGTTTTCAATATGCTGCTATGCATGTTCAGGAGCACTTAATTTCTGGCAAGACAAGATGCTCTAGGTTCACCTTGTACCTTCCCTTCCTCTAGCTCTGCAGTTGTCTGTTCCAAATAGTCCTACTGTGTTTTCAATATGCTGCTATGCATGTTCAGGAGCACTTAATTTCTGGCAAGACAAGATGCTCTAGGTTCACCTTGTACCTTCCCTTCCTCTAGCTCTGCAGTTGTCTGTTCCAAATAGTCCTACTTCCTTCCTTAGAGCTGGTCCTCAGACACAAAGATTTGGGTACTCACTGTCCTCACTTCTAGAAGGGTGTCACTGTTTCTAGATCTTGACAGTGGACATGGCTAGAAAATAGATGCCTGCATACTAACCACACTTGCAAACACTTTTGTGGTTACTTCTATGTTTTTCTGTCTGCCTGTCTATTTAAAACTGAGTTCAAACTGATACTTTCTATTACAATGCAAAATGACAAATGCCCTTTTCCTTTTCCTTCTTTGTAATTTATTTGACAGTAAGAAACCTGCAGATATTATTTAAAATGTATTTACTTAGTAATTTATTCAGTGCTGGTCGGTGTATAAAGTAGTTTGGGCATGGTTAACACACCCGTATGAGGAGCATAGTTACTGTGACCATTGATCCTGATATGTCAACTTCATCACAATAAGAAACACCTATCAAATTAGTGGAGGATGCTTCCAGGTGTGTCTTGGGCACTTTGTCTGGTCCCTGGCTCCTTCTTGTCTGCTGCTGCTCCCCTGCTTGGCTTAATCATGAATTCTGCATTTTGTTCCACCACACTCTTCTACCATGGTGTCTCTGCCTTAGAGTCAGCGGCCCAAGGACAGAAACCTCTGAGACCATGAGCTACATACACCATTTCTTCCTTTAAGCTGGGTGTCAACTGTTTAATTGTGTAGCAAGAGAGACAACGAATTGTTCAATTTTGAGTTTATCCTTCAAGAGACTTTTTTAAAATAAATGAACGAGGTAAAGTTATTTCTAAAGCCTTTTCATATATTGGCAAATTACTTTCCAGAAATGTTGCTTCAGTGAACACTCTCATGAATAGATCAGTATAGCTCCTGCTTCACTGTAACCTGAGCATAATTGTTTATCTTTTAAAATCCTTGGTCATTTAATGGAAAAAACTCCGCTTCTTTTCCTAGTCTGAATTTTTCTGACTCCCAAGGAAATTGTATACATTAAATGTTTCTTACTGGGTTGTTTTTCCTCAAACCATTCATCTTTTGGAGGCAGTTTTTCTCTTATAGACTTCCATGGGCTCTTAAACGGGGGTGATAACTCTTTGTCCTTTATCACTGGTTGTACAACCCTTTAGAATGCTACAAATTTCCCTTACTGCATCCTTAAAATATTTTCCCCAAATATCTTATTCAACCAAAGCAACCCAAATCTAACTATAAAGAATTTTGGGGAAAAAACGATCATTGTAAAATTCAACAACACCATAACTGGGACAAAGAACATTTCTTCTCTCTTGTTTGTACATCTAAACTTAATGAATCCTAGAATTTTTGTTTGAAATAAATGAGTGACACTGAGCTTGGCTTTACAAGTACTTCTTAGTTTCAAGTCTATATGCTCCAAGTCATCCTAAAAAGTTTGTTTTTAAAATAATGTCTGAGTCTCTACTTGGTTTAATATAAATGCTTTGGTTACGTATGCATTAACTCTAATGAGCAAAAAGAAATTTTGTTGGATGAGAATAAGCGATTTTGAACTTGGTTTCATATAGACTGCTTAAAATTAACTAGATTTGCTCTGATGCCTGGTAAAAATGAGTTTTAAGAAGAATGATTCTGGGCATGTTTGACATAAATTACTTAGTTTTGTCTAAATTTGCTTTAATTCACTTTTCACTTGAATTAAAGGGTCATTTCTTACTTGTTTTCAAATATTCTACTTAGATTCAGTTAATTCTGTATTACGTTAGGAAGTTACTTTAGTTATAAATGTGTCATTCTGAATATGTTTTCTTTTAGCCTGCTTTGGATTTATTTTACATTGCTCTAACTAAGATGGTACTTTTGAGGTGAATGTATATATTTGAGCTTGTTTGCACACCTAGCTTACATAGCATTTAGGAAACCTTTGTGAGCGGGTTATCTATGCTACCAGTTTTAATGAGCATGTATACTGTATCATGACTATGTATCTTGACTTTGCTCTGGCCCTCAGTGATTGTAATCCAGATTACAACTCCACAGATGCTAAAATGAGCCAAGTGCAGTGGTGCCTATCTGCAGTTCTGGGATTAAACTTCCTTTCTAAATATACAGGATGTTTGTGTTTCCTTCTCAGAAACTGCCTGCTAATGCTTGGGCCCAAACTTTCTCTGGGGTATTTATGCCATTTTCACCACTTAATAAGAACAAATTATATGATCAAGACCTCCGTCCTCTGCCCGACACATGCTGTACCCAGTCTTTCCCAGTGGTTATTTTATGGTTTACTAATGGAGGGTTAAGAATTTTAATTATAAGCTGGGGATGTAGCTCAGCAGCATAAGTGCCTGCCTGGCAAGCGCAAGGTCCTGAGTTCGTATTCCCAGAACCACAAAAAAAAAAAAAAAGAATTTTAATTATAAAACATACAGCGAAAATGTAAAAACTAAGCACCCCGTATTTTGTTTCATGAAGTCTTAACATTCTTCTAAACCTTGTGCGGACTTATTTGAAAGAAATATAATTTCGTGCAGATAAACTTAAGGTCTCTATGCTCCCTCCCCAATCCCAAACCTTTCTCTACTTTCCCATTTTAGTAACTATTACCATGACTTCGGTAATTTCATTCTGTGTATTTGCTACAAACTAAAGTACCCACAAAGCGTGAATGCTACTGTTTTCCTTGATTTAAACATACCTAGCACATGTGTAATATGCTTTTAGGGTGTACTTTCTGCACCTACTTTACAATTGTACCTTTCACGCGACATTTTCCCGGTACCTCTCAATACACATAGTTATGGCTCCTTCATTTTAGCTGAAGTACATTTTTTTTCCGTGTTAGCATGCTACAAGATATGTACCTATTTTCTTGTGACTTACATTTTTTCTTCTTTTTTGCTATTGCTATTTTGATAAATATTCAAAAACATGTCTCTTTAGCCCTCATATGAGAGTTCATTTCCTGAGAAGTATAAAAATCACCTACTTTATTAGATATAATCACATTGACTTCCAAAGCTATTGTATCAAGTTGCCCTCTTAATAGCAGTGTAATAGAATTTCCTTTCTCCACACCCTCACCCACACTGTGTATTGTCAATGGCATTCATCACTTTAATGGCTATTTCCACGATTACGAAGTCAGGAGACTTTCACATGTTTATTGATCTTTCATGTTCTCTCTTGTACAAATTGCCTACTTACAGCATTCACCAGTGTCTCTGTATGTTTTCTGTGACTATAACAGAAGACCAGGTGTTATGGTTTGTATCTAGGTGTCCCCCCAAAGCCTCATGCTCTCATGGCAGGGCTTTCGGGGGGTGATTTGGGTTATAAAGGCGTTGCAGATGACTTGCTGTTAGGAAGTGAGCTACAGTTGGAAGAAGCAGGTCACTGAGGCATGGCCTGGAAGGGTGTACCCCCTTCCCAGCTCCTCCCTGTACTCTCTGCTTCCTGTCACCATGAGGTGAGCAGCTCGCCTCTGCCACACCCTTCCACCATTCCTTCCTGCCTGGGGGCCAGCCAGCCAAACACGAGCCAAAACAAACCTCTCCTCCCTTAAGTTGCAGGTGTTGAATATTTTGTCCCAGGAATAAGAAAAAAAACTCCAACACACAGACCGGGTAATTCTTTGCTTACACTTCTAAAGACTAGGAAAGTCAAGGTGAAGAAGCTGCATCTGTGGGGTTCTTCTTGCTACTGGGGACTCTTGGGAGAGTTTGAAAGCAAAGCAAGATATCACATGGGGAAACATAGCATGTGAACCAGAAAGAGCTCACTTTTATAACAAAGCTAATCCCCTGATAATCCATGAATGCATGAATGCATTAATCCATTTAAGAAGACAGACCTCTCATGACCCAGTCACCTCGCAACTGTCCCACCTCTCAAATGTTATTAACATATGGCTTCGGGATTAAGTTCCCATCACATGGGTGGGTGGGGGCACACTCAAATCATAGCAGTGTATTTTTCTATTGGGCTGTCTTTTTGTATTAGTTGTAGAACCTCCTTAAATGTTCTGCAACTAATTATTAGTCTGTTTTGTGCATTGCAAATGTCTACTGTGTGTGGCTTATCTTTTAACTTTTACTTATCTTTTAATCTTATTCTTTTTCTAATCTTGATTGTGAAGAAGCTTTATATACTAGTGTAGTCTAATTTGTCAGTCTTGCCTTTTCCTGTGCTTTCTTTTAAAGAAGTGCCTCTGTCAAGAGGTCATAGATACTCATCTATATTTTCCTCCAACAGCTTTTAAGGATTTGCTTTTGAAATGTACATATTTAGTCCATTTAAGATTCATGCTCTTCACAGTATATACTGAGAGCATATCCTTCATATATGTTCACAATAATCTTTTTTATTTAATTTATGTGGCTGTCTCATAGGTTGAGTTTTCATATATAGAAGGGCAAGTTAACCCCCTTTTATGAAACTTTATTCTGTACAATACTTTGAGTACACCTCAAAATTGAAGGCTATTTTTAGTCAGTTTAGAGCATTCCCAGGAATTGGTTCTTTGAAGACAGGTTCTCTGTCACTGCCATCATACTTTTGCTCTGGGGCTCGTGGAAATCCCGCCAAATAAATGTGGAAGCATCTCAGCTTACCCTGCACGTCTCTTAACAAAGATATCATGTTGTGCATCTTTCTGTCTTTCTATGATGTATTTTGCATGAATTTCTCAATTCTGTTTTCCAATTAACTAATCCTCCCTTTGTTTCCACTTTGTCAAATTCCAGTAGCCGTGCTTTTTCTCTTCTGGAGTTATACATGGCGTATTCAAAATATATAATTAATGTTGAAAAATATCTTTAAAATTACATGACAGTAAAAGACATATTGCCATTAATTCCCCCCTCAAAATCCTCTGCCCTTCAGTTATCCCATCATTCTTGTCACTTTTTGAAACAGCTCTTGAGATCTTTTTGAATGAGTGTCATTTTGTTTTCTATTTTTAAAAATTTATTTATTGATTTATTTGTCTTTTTGAGACAAGTTCTCGCTATGCAGTTCAGGCTGGCCTTGAGCTCACTTTGTAGTCCAGGGTGGTCTCGAACTCACAGCGATCCTCATGCCTCAGCCTTCCGAGTGCTGGGATTACGGGCATGGGCCACCACACCTGGCCCTCATGAGTGTCTTTTTAAACTGTGATCAAACTATGGTGAGTATTGCTGCTGAGTACTACCCAATAGAAAGATTAGGGTGCCAGCATGGTTGGTTTCTGAAGGCATCTTCCTGGCTTGCCAATGGCCACCTTCTCCCTAGGCTCCCTGATGGTAGTGAAAGAAAGCTCTCTGGTATTTCTTCTTGTAAGGGAATTAATCCCATCATCTGAGTCTTATCACCAAAACCTCAAAAAAAGTTCTCTCTCAAAAACACTGAATTACCTCTAAAAATTCCAAATACTACCCCCTGCCCGGGGCCTATGGCTTCAGCATATGAACTCTGAGGGTACAGACATCATCAAATATAAACTACTGTGTTTGAGTTATTATGTGAGTGTGTTCTCAATTCTTTTGGAATTCTTTGATCCTCTGATAATTCTATACTTAGATTCATGAGAAACTGACAAAGTTACTTTCATGGTAACCGCACCATTCTATATTCTCACAAGCACCATATAAAGATTTCATTCTAGAAACATCCTTGTCAATACTTGTTATTGTTCATCTACTTTATAACTGTTATCTTGGTGGCAAGTGATATCTCATTGGGATTTTTTTGTTTTTTGTATCAGGAATCAAATTCATAACCTTGCACTTGCCAGGCATGTGCTATCTCAGCTATATCTCTGCCCTCTCATTGGGATTTCGATTCATGTTTTCCTAGTGATTAATAATGTTTAAGCAGTTTTTCATTTGTTTGTGGTCTGCTTGCAAATCTTCTTGGGGAAGATGTCCATTCAAATCCTTTTCTCAGTTTTACGCTGGTTCATTTGCCTTTTTATTGTTGAGTTGTAAGATTTCTTCAAATAATCCTACGAAAAACTCACTCTATCATCTGTCTGACCTGAAAATATTTTCCTTATGCAGGATTTTGCTGCATTTTTCCCAGCCTCCTTTCATGCTCAGTAAGTCCCTCTTCTGCCTCCTGACTTCAAACAGCTATCTCAGCTGTCCCACCCCTAGCCTGATTCTGAATCAAGGGTCCAGAAGTCTCTGGCTCTTCCTTGTGTTTCTGCTGTGTCCAATCTGCAAAGATGTTTGTCTTGTACTTGAGGCTCGATCTATCTTTTGGCTTTCTGTTTGTGTTTTATCCATCATTGCTGAGTTTCTAGTAAAAAGCATCTTTCAACTGTGAACTCACAGCATCAAATCATCCCAAAGACCTCTATCAATAATGTTTATAGGTTCTTTCTTTGTGTGTTCTTTTTTAAAATGGTGAGGTTAGACATACTGATATTTTATATGATTTCTTCCCTTACTTTGATGTTTTGAAAAGTCTCTCCCAACCTAAGAGGCGGGAACATGGTCTTATAATTTCTTCTTGTGGTTGCCTTTCTTTTCTATATTTAACTTCTTTACTATCCGAAATCTATTTTTTGTGGATGTAGGAACCCCAGTCTCAGACCTTTTAAGCCACTTAGTAATTATCTCAGCACTCTCCAATTATTTTAAATGCCATTGCAGTTATTTGTCAAATTTTAATATCTACTTTGTAGCACTTGAGAGGCTGAGGATGGAGGATCCCAAGTTTGAGGACAGCTGGACTACATAGCAAGACCTTGCCTCCAAAGAAAACCCTGAAATCTATTTTGTGTCTACTTCAGAGTCTATTGAGACTTCAATTCTATTCCACTATTTATTTTTTCATTCTAGCACCAGAAGCTGGAAGGAAATATTTTGCATAGAGCTATAACATAAATGTAATAGTTGTCAAATATAAATTTCAGAGCACTGAAAGATCCAGAAAGAAGTGTTATGAGATACTGTTTAGCACCATTGGAATAACTGGCCATGACATTAAAGAGGAAAAGCTAGTGCCTGGCACAATGCCTGTCACATAGTAGACATTCAATAAAATACTTAATATGTGAAAAGCATTTTCAAGTGGTAAGTTCTATACATGAGTCAATTTCCTCCAAATAGAGTTTTCTCCCCTCCACTATTGCTCCCATCTACCTCGTAACTCTTAGCCAGCCTGATCCTTCATCTCTGAGGGATGCTGTCCCTTGCCTGCCTTCCACGAGCTCCTCACAGAGGCTCTGCAGTGAGGAAGGCGAGCAGGTAAATGTTGATGGGTCAAGTTGAGAAAACGGAAGTTACAGTGGCAAGTGACAATCAGCTTTGTGCACCTGAGTCTCAGATCTTTCTCCTGCCAGGCTGGCCTGCCACTGAAGGGTTTAATGGTCCCCTCCAAGATTCATGTTAACATTTAATTGCCATTGACACAACATTAAGCATTAAGAGTTGGCACTTTGGAGGGGGAGTTATTGCGGAGCTGGCGTAGTTATCATCGAGGGTCCTGGTAAAATGAGTTGAGCCTGATTTCCTCTTTCTGCTTGGCACCTGCTCACTGGCCCTCTGCTTTGTTATGACAGCAAAAAGGCCCTTGCCAGATGCCAGCACCGGGAGCTGAATGAACTTCTACTGTTTATAAATCTCCCAGTTTGGGGAATTCTCGCCTAGCAGCAGGAAACCAACCAGGACAGCCTGCTCTAAGCCGGCTCTCCACCAGCACTGCAGGATCCGAGAAGCGGCGACTTCAGTCAGAACCCCTGGGTTCCGCCTCTGCTGCTTTTCTCTCTGTGACCATTAGAACTTCTCTGAGTCCCAATTTCTTTGTAAAATAGAGATAATGAGATCAGTGCAGTGGAATAAGAATTAAATGGAAAAGCTCGGCTAAGAGTTCCGTGTGTCAGTTCCATTAGTGAACATTGATTATGCAGAGAGGTGTCTGTGTCCATGTATGTAGCTTGTTTCGGTCTTACCCACCCATTACCCTGCATTCCTGCACCACCATGCCCTGCCTCTCTAGCAGTCCTTCTACCTTTCGTTCATAGTTTCTTTTTTGTATTAGCGTATGAGTGCTGTACATCATAATTACATTCATCTTGGGGAACTGCTATATACCTATTGCATCTTAATCATTATTTATCCTTCGTCCCCTAAGACCTCCCCGCTGCTGCAGGGCCGGTTCCTATCTCCACAAAGTCCACCTCCCTGTTTATATGTATATTATATATTATCGCACAGATATTATACATATCGCATAGATAACAATCATACAGCTATGATGGAAAGTGGTCTATCTTGTAGAGCACTTTCAAGATTTAGCTTTTATAAGTCATGCTGCTATAGAAAGGGCATGCGTGTATCACTGTGATATGATGTCCATAACTTTTGAGAAGATAGCCCAAGGGGAATAATTTGATCAAATAATTTTTTTTACTTCAATACTGACTTCCACAGTGGTTATACTAGTGTAAATTCCCAGCAACAATGTGGAATGGCTCCTCCCCGCAATTTGCTAGAATTTGTTGGTTTTCTATTCTTGATAATAGGAATTCTTTCAGGAGTATGATGAAATTTCAGTGTTGCTTTGATTTGCTGTTTTCTAAGGGCCAGAGATTCTGAACATTTTTTCATGTACTTTGTAGTCATTTGTACTTCTTTTGAGAAGCATCTGTTCATGTCAATTGCCCATTTGTTGGTTGAATCTTTCTATTTTACTTTTTAATTGAGGTTATTGGTACAATTTAGGTATATATAATGATCATTTTCACCACAGGGAATGATCCTGTCTATTTTCATGCTGTCTCTTTTGACAGTAGACTTTACACAGGAGAGAAAACATTCAATACTTGTCTTTCTGAGTCTGGCTTATTTTGTTTAATATGATAACCTCCAGTTCCATTCATTTTCCAACCAGTGATACAAGTTTGTTCTTATTCATGGCTTGGTAGTATTCCACTGTATGCATGTGCAACATTTTTTTTTATGTATTCATCCACTGACAGCAACTGGGCTGATTCTATTACTTGACTATCATGAGTTGTGCAATAATGAACAGAGTATTCAAGTATTGATATAATACAAAGACTTTATTTTCTTTAGATATATATTGTGTAGCAGTATGGTTGAAAAATAAAACTTAAGGCTGGGGTTATAGCTCAGTGGCATAGCATCTGCCTAGCAAGGGTAAGGTCCTGAGTTCGATTCTTGAGGAGAAAAGGAAAGGAAAAAGAAAGCAAATAAATCAGTAACAAGCAATGAAAACAAACCAGTTACAATAGTCTTCCAATAAAGAGAGTCCTAGGACCAACAGATCTATTGCTAACTTTCTCCACACCTTTAAAGATCTAACGCCAATGCTCCTTCAAATATTCCATAAAACTGAACTGGAAGGAATGCTTCCAGACTCATTCTATGAAACCAATCTCACCCTGATACCAAAACCAGACAATGACACAACAAAAAAGAAAATTTTTGTAAGCCAATATCCTTAAAATACTTATGAACTAGAGACCAATATTTTTAAAAGAGCTCTTTAATGAGTGAACTGCTGTATTTGTATAGTTTAACCACAAGCATGTTACTTTGCCTTGGTTCCAACATGTCATTCTGCCCCATGGCATAAGATCTTCAACACAGGGGTTTCTCCTCTCCTTCTTCTTTCTGTGCTTTCTCTCTATCCAAACCCCACCCATTCTTGATGGTCCAGACTCCCTCTCATTTTGCTCTCAAATACTCATCTCCACCCCTGTCCTTGTGCATCTTCCCTTTCTTTGAATTGTCTCTTCTTCTCCTACCCCATTATCCCCTCTTTATTTCATGAGAGTTGAACACCCATAAGTCAAACTTCAATTCTACAGGCAGGAAGGGGCCAAGTCTCACTCCTCCTGGACAGTGGCCAGTGCCAAGTTCCAACAGAGAGGCTGAATGCTCACTGCTGTCTGAGATGGGTTTCTGTCTATCGGGCTATGTAAATCCATGGAAATTTCAATAGCGGTGTATCTTTGATGTCTTTAGCTATGCAGGCCTCTCAACGGAAGTAGATATAGTCAGACAAGGGTAAGAGGAGAGAGGCAGAGCACAATAGGCAATGGAATTTAATCGCAGAGTGTCAGCTTTGAAAATAGCAAAGTGTACAGATCATTTATTACAACCTTATCATTTTACAGTAAAGGAAAGCAAGGCCTGGAGTGGTGAGCTGCTTTGCCAAAATCAGCAGTCAGAACCAGGACCCAACTCCCATATACTCATCTCCTTATATACTTTTCCAAGTCCAGATCCGTAACTTAGAGCAAAGGCAGTGCTATGATCAAAACACGCACCCCAAAGTGTGTGTGTTGGAATATTATTCACCAGTGCAATAGTGCTGAGAGGTGATTAGGCTACAGGGGCTCTGTTTCCATGGGTGGCTTAATGTTGCTTTCTGGGGAGTGGGTTAGTTATCATGTGTCTTGGTTACTTTTCGCATTGCTGAGACAAAACACCCAACACCCGAAGCTAAAGGTTTATTTAGCTCACAGTTTGTGGAGGTTTGAGTCCATCATTGGCTGGCTCTAAGCCAGGGTGGTACATGGCAGAGGGGCAACTGCTCATGGCAGCAGAAAATACCGAAAACATCAAGAGAGAGGAAAGAGAGACAAGATTCTTTCTGTCTCTTATATTGTATGCAGGCTACCCGCCCTAGGGTGGGTGTAGCACTCATACTTTTAACACAAGCATTGGACCATCAATCAATCACAAATTCTAGAAGCCCACCTCCATGACTACATGAGGTGTTGGGAAGACATCTAGACACAAAGCCATCACATCCTGGGAGTGGGGTCCTGATGAAGGGAGGAGGTCAGCCCTATCTTTTCTGCCTTGCTGTCCCATACTGTCTTGCTGTTCTGCCTTCCAATATGGGGTGATGTAAGAAGGCCTTCACCAGATGTGGCCCTTGACCTTGAACTTTCCCGTCTCCAGAATTATGAGAACTGATTTTTTTTTTCTTTACTGAGTTTCTGGTATTCTGTTATAGTAGCAGAATAGGCTAAGATAGGTGGTCACCAGCCAGGGTGGGACAGAAACCTGGGGCATAGTCTAAAAGGCTGAGAGGCACAGTGCAGGGGAAAGTCTCGGATTCCATCATCAGGGCTGTGCTTCTGCCCAAACCAGCTTGCTTGGACTGGGACTATCTCTCCTTTTGCTTTGTTCCGAAGTCCAAGACAATGAAGCTTGTAGGAGTCTGCTCACCTTAATGAGAAACCGAAACCAAAAACAGAAACAAAACAGCATCTGAGTAGAAGCGAAGTGAAAACTGTCTGCCTCCCTACAACATTTATTGTTGCCCTTCATTTTTCATCCTGCCTTTCCTGATTATGGAGAAGCTGTCTTTCTTCAGCAGAAAATGACAAAGAAGGCTATGCGTGGCTCTAGATGAATTCTGGGTCCTAAGAAATGTGCGGGTTGTAAAATAATTATTCTATGGGACAGTGTGTGTATTCCAGCAAATCAAGCCCTTCACTTCCCTCGTTAAGTGAGGCCCAAACGACCACAGAATGGCTCACAGTAATGATGCTGACTGAGGGTTACCTGTGATTTTCCAAGCAGCATGTTTGGAGTTGGCAGAGCAGGGGCTTCTGACCAAAAGATGGGCCCTGTCCTCTCGCAGACACAAATAAAGAGAAGGCCAACCTGCCCCGAACGGTAGGCAGTGATAGACAGCCCTGGCCACAGCACCTCAACCGACTGTTGAAAATGCACGGGCATATCCAATGGGTAGTAAAGGGGCTGTAAGAAGCAGGGAAGAGGCCAGGGTCAGGGTCAAGGTCAGCAGGACATTGTGCAGTGGGGAGTCAGAATTGCAGAAGTTGGCTCTGGAAAAAGCAAATTTTACAGACCATTTGCTCTAACCTTACAATTTTGCTGAAAAAAAGGAAACTTGGGCCTGGAGTATGTGAACTGCTTTTCCAGAACTCACATACATGACTCGCTGTAGCAGTTAATTTTATGTGTTACCTTGCCTGGGAAAACGGTGCCCAGATGCCCAGTAAAACCTTAGTTCTGATACTTCTGTGAGAGCCTTTCTGGAGATGAGCATTTCAATCAGTGGATGAGTGAAGATCTGCCCCACCAGTGTGGCAGGGCACCGACCCATTCATGAGGCTTGAGCAGAAGAGAAAGACATAGAGGAAGAAGGACCTGCACCCCTCCCCCTTTCTCCGTTCTCCCTTTCACATCCATCTTCCTCTCGCACCCTTGGACATCAGGCTTCCTGGTTCTCAGGTCTTCCAAATTACCCAGCTGTCTTTCCTGGATCTCCAGCAGCACACTGGCGAATCATAGCGCTTCTCAAGGCTCTGTAATTGTGCAAGCGAAGTCTTATGTGAGCGCATGTGGACGCACGCACGCATGCACGCATGCATAACACTGGTTTTCTGTCTCTGGGAACATTTCTTAACTTTTTTTATTAGTACACATTTGTTGTACATAATGAATACATTTATTGTGGGCACTTGGCATATACACGTATCAGGTCTTAATCTTTTCTACTTCTTTCTCTCCCCTCTCTCCTGTCTTTGCCTTTTCCTGTGTCTCCTTCCCACCTCTACAAAGATTTCCTTATCATCTATCTTTTCTTTTTCTTTTAAATTATTTATGCTTAAGGTTTCTCATGTAAGACAAAAACCCATGCTATATTTAATCTTCTGTGTCTGACAGCATGATGGTCTCAGGGTGCATCTGTTTTCCTATAAATGACTGAAACTTAACCTTCGTTATGGCTGAGGAGAAGTAGCCCATTGTATATATAAATATCACATTTTCTTTATTCATTCACCTGTTGATAGGCCAATGGGCCACTTCCAAGACTTAGCTTTTGTTTTGTTTTGTTTGAGGCAGGGTTTCACTGTGTAGTTCAGGCTGGCCTTGAACTCACCTTGTAACCTAGGCTAGCCTGAGACTAGCAGGGATCATCTTGCTTCAACCTCCTGAGTGCTGGGATTACAAGTGTGTGTTACTGCACCTGTCTAGAAATTCTTCTTTTAATCAGTTCCTGATGCAGTACTTGTTCCTCTGTGATGAGTTCAGCTCCTAAATATTTCCCCAAGTTTTCATTACCTTTTAGGCATCAGGGCAGAAGGATTTTGGAGGCTGATCTCTGCTTTGGGAGGCTATTGTGAGGACTCTGCCTTTGAGAGGGTTTTCCAAGTCTCCAGGTGGGGAAAACGGCTTGCTTGACAGGTGAGGAGGGGAAGAAAATCACTCATTCATTTATATAAAAATTATTTAAACATCTGTTACATGCCAAGAACTGTGCTGTGTGGACGGACCTGCAGTAAGAACTCAGATAAACCCAGCTGCTTGCTCTGAGCCCACAGTCTAGGAGGAAGAATTACTCAGACCCTAAGCAAGTGGTACCAGTCCTCAGAAAAGGAGAGCCCTATGAGCATGTATCTGTAAGGTCATGTTGTCAACAGAGACAGTTTCACTTCCTCCTTTCCCATTAGGGCCCCTTTTATTTATTTTTCTTAATTAATGGCTTTGGCTTGGACTTTTAGTCCAAGCCATGGACCAGAAGTGACAAGAATGGGTATTCTTGTCTCGTTCTTGATGTTAGAGAAAAAACCTTTAACTTCCCACCATGGAATGTAGTGTTAGCTGTGGGTTTATAACTTAGGGCCTTCGGTGTGTTAAGGCACATTCCTCCCTTACCTATTTTTGTCCTTCATTTATTTCAATGTGGCAGATCAAATTTAGTGATTTACATGCATCTCCCAATCGAGTCATCCTTGCATCCCTGGGATAAACTCTGCTGAGTCTTGGTGAATGGTCCGGGTACTGTTGGATTATAGTTGTTAATGTCTTGTTTGACGGAATCTGTACTGATGTTCATTAGGAATGTTATCCTTGAATTTCCTTCCTTACAGTGTCCTTATGTGGCTTTAGAATCAGGCTAATGCTGACCTTGTGAGTTTAGAAGTGCTCCCTCTTGTTTTGGGGGGAATTTGAGAATGATTGCTTTTAGTTTTTAAGTAATTGGAAAAATTTAGCATTGAAGCCATCAAATTCTGGACTTTTTCTTTGATGGTAGACTTTTTATTACTGATCCAATATTTTTATTCCTCATTGGTCTGTTCAGATTTTTGGTGTGTGTGTATGTGTTTGTGTGTGTGTGTGTGTGTGTGTGTGTGTGTGTGTGTGTGTGTGTGTATGTTACTGGGAATTAAACCCAGGTCCTTTTCAGTGAGCTCTGTCTCCAGCCTTTTAAATTTTTTTTCTTTTGAAAAAGGGTTCTGCTCAGGCTAGGCTCAAACTTGCAATTGTCCTGCCACAGCCTCCCAGCATGCTGGAATTTCCACTTCAGATTTCTATTTTTTCATGATTTAGTCTTGACTAATTGTATGTGTGCCAGAATTTATCCATTTCTCCTAGATTTTCTATTTTATTGGTGTATAACTGTCTATAGTATTTGCAGCAGGTTAGACGGGTCATCTAAATTTAATACGTTAGAAATGTAATCTCCAAGTTCATATGTCAAAGTTACTTGAAAATGGGACCTCAGAGATATTATTGAGTCATGAAGTGTCTGCCTTCATGGGTGGGTTAATCCATTCATGAATTAATAGATCATTAAATGGTCCAGGGAGGGGCTTTGTTGTAAAATCAAGCTCTCTCTGCCTATTTCCATTGGCTTTTTTTTTTTCTTTGAGATAGGCTCTCACTATCTAGCCCAGGCCGTCCTCAAACCCACGGAAATCCTTCTGCCTCAGCCTCTAGGGTGCTGGTCCCACAGGTGTACAGTGCAATACCCAGTTATTTTTCTGTAATGTCATGTGATGTTGTCTTCCATGTCTGACTGAACAAAAATGTCCTCACCAGGTGCCAAGCAGTTGCTCTGAGACTTCACAGGCAGGACCTGAACTAAAAAATCTCTCTTCTTTACATCTTACCTGAGGTATTCAATTACAGCATCAGAAAATGCACTGAGACAGTAGTATTTACGAGCCTCTGTATCAGTTGTAATGTATCCTCTTTCATTTCTCAGTGTATTTATTCTTTTTGTCTGAGTGTAGCTAAAGCTTTGTTGACTTTTATCATTTCAAAAAAGTTGGCTATTGCTTCTGTTGATTTTTATATTGCATTTCTACTCTCTATTGCATTTGTTTCTGCTCTGGTCCTTATTATTTCCTTCCATTTACTAGCTTTGGTCTTAGTTTGTTCCTCTTTTTCTAGTTCCTTGAGGCAAAATGTTAATTTGTTCATTTGGGGTCTTCTTTCTGTGTGAAAGTATTTATGAATACAAACTTTACTCTGATAACTACTTTTGCTGAATCCAGTGAGTTTTGGTGTGTTGTTTTCAATTTTCATTCTAAGATATTTTAAAATTTCCACATTAATTTCTTCATTAAATCGTTGATTTTTCAGAAGCACATTGCTTAATTTCCACATAGCTGTGAATTCTCTAAAACTTCTGTTGTTGGTTTATGCTTTAATTACTTTCTATGACTTCAATTTTACTGATTTGTTGAGACTTTCTTATGATGTAACATGTAACTCCGTCTAAGAGAACATTATGTGTGTACCTGAAAAGAATGTGTATTTTGCTTCTGTTAAATGAATAGTTCTGTGTGTTTTAGTTACATCCATTTGATCTAAAATATAGTACAACTTCAATATTTCCTTATCAATCCTGTTTGGATTATCTTTCCATTGTTTAAAATTGGAGTCTCATTATTACTACAGTGTAGTCTGTTTCTCTTATTTGATCTATTAATATATGTTTTACACGTTCATGTGCTCCAATAAAGAGTTGTTGCTATTATTATATACTTTTGACAAACTGAACTAGCACAATGATAATAATGACTTTCTTTATAAAATTTTGACTTAAAGTCATTTTATCTCATATGAATGCAGGTACTTCTCCTCTCTTTTGGTTTCTATTTATGTAGAATGTCATTTTCATCCCTTTATTTTCAATCTATGTGTGTCCTTAAAGTTGACATGTTCCATCATCTGAATATACGTTGGATCTTGTCTTATTTTCATCTATTCATCCATTCTGTCTTTTGATTGGAGAATTTAATCCATTTACACTTAAAGTAATTACTGACCAGTAAGAATCAATCACTAGTGAGGATTTTATCAGTAAGTAATTAACCAATAAGAATTATTACTGCCATTTTTTTCCATTTGGTTTCTGGTTGTTTTGCAAATATTTTGTTTTCTTTCTTTTGTTTTTGCTGTTGTGCTGTTACTTTCTGTACTAGCAATAGGCTTTGATTTCTTTTCATCTTTTTCTTTTATTTTAAAGACAAAAGAATGGAGACATATGAACCAGAACAAGCCATAAACAATATCAAAAATACAAAATTATACAGAACATAGCAAGGAATTAGCACTGGATGCTGTATTACATAATGTCATCTTCACACTAGTTAACACACAAACATTAAAGGAAATACCAAATTATAGAGAAGATAGTAGGGGATCAGCACTGGATGCTGCATAACATAAAGTTATCTTCACTTCTGTTAATACAAAGACAACTGAGGAAATACAAATTATAGAGAACATAGAAGGGAATTAGCTCTGGATGCTGTCCTACATGTTATCTTCACATGTTACTCAGTTACACAGATGATGGCCCATTTGATCATTCAATTTTCTCCTCCCTCATCTCTGTTGCCCTACCACTCAATCAGTCATCTTCCCTGTGATAGTAACTGTATTCCTGGGTTTATCTATACCCCTGGACTCTCATCCTGGGAAGAGATATAACCACCTCAGACTATACTATAACATACCTGGGTGTATATAAACTGCCATGGTTGGAGGTGGAAAAGCACCTATGCTCACAGTGGTCAACCTGGCTCCGCCCCATTGCTGTGCTATGGCTGGGGGCCAGTCAAGTTGGTGGGGCGCCCTCAGCGGGGCCCACAGTAGAGCAGCTGCGAGGCCCACAGCAGAGCAGCCATGAGGCCCTCAGGGGAGCAGCCCCAGGGCCCTCAGCAGAGCAGCCCTGGGGCCCACAGTGGAGCAGCCATGGGGCCCTCAGTGGAGCAGCTGCAGGGCCCACTGTGGAGCAGCCGTGGGGCCCTCAGTGGAGCAGCCCCAGGGCCCACAGCAGAGTAGCCATGGGGCCCTCAGTGGAGCAGCCATGGGGCCCACAGTGGAGCAGTCGTGGGGCGCTCAGCGGAGCAGTCACAGGGCCCACAGTGGAGCAGTCACAGGGCCCACAGCAGAGCAGTCACGGAGCCCTCAGCAGAGCAGCCACAGGGCATGAGACCCCAACAGGGTGTCCTTGGTGACCCTTTCGGCTCTGTCCCTTTGCCTTGATACCAGAGGCCCTTTTTTCTCCTCCTCCCTCCTCCTGATCTCCAGTATTACCGTTCCCCACCCCTTGAAGCTGGGCATTGGACGGACTTACGATGCTTGGTATAAGGGCTTGAAATCTCCCCGGCCCGTTCTCACTGTGTTATTTCAGGGTATGAACTGAGTTTAAAGATCAGTTCTAGAATAGAGTTGGGAGTATTTTCTCGGGTCTGCTGTATAGAGTATGTTGTTGTTTTTCAGACTCCCGGTCTGCTGCTTTTCATCTAATTTGTTGCTATGGGTTCATGCAAGGGTCATATGTGCAAGCTGTAAGGAGACCCTCTTGGTGCTCACATTAATAGTTTGGGGTGAGTCCTGAAGACCGTGGAATCGTCCCATTGTTGCCAGGAACAGGCGGTGCTTGCTCAAGCCGCCAAGACTCAAGGTGCTCCCAGAGAGAGTTCAGAGTGGGAGCTGAGTCCCGGCAACCCAGCTCATGCTTCCTGCCTGATGTTGGAGTGAGAAGGGCGTGGAGCCACGCGATCCACCTCCATCTGCATCTCCCTCCCATTGCAGTGCTGGAGCCCCCATCCGCTCCTCGGCCGGATCCCCGGGTGCAGCCGAGGCTCACTGCTGAGGTTCCCTGCTGCTCTCTGCTGGTAGCTGCTCACCCAGCAGAGAGGCGGGGGCCACCCCCTTGAGGCAGGTCCAGAGCCAGGCATGGTGGGCTGTGTACTAGTTGCATTGATTCTCTCCAAGCACTGATTAGGAAGGTTGCCTCAGGGTGGGGACTCTGCCCCAGTGGCTGTCGCAGCCTCTTATTCTCACACTGGGTTCGACAACTGCTCCCGATCGCCACTGCCTCCTTTCCTGGCTGCACCCTCTTCTCTCCAGCCCTGGACCAGCTTTCGAAACCCACTCTCCCCTGGCTGAGTCACGAGGCTTCCGTGAGCGTGGGTCTCCGAAGTTGAAGCTGTGAATGCCGGAACAAAGGCATGGGCCAAGGGTGTGCTTGGAGCGGTGACTTCCTCCTTCTCCTCTCCGACTGTGCCAGGGGGATCTCCGATCCTTTCCTCCAGCAGAGGTTTTGCTTAGTCTCTCCGAGGGCTTCAATTCCCATTTCAGATCCTTCCTGAGTTCAGGATACCCACCTCTTTCCCTTCTGTCCTTCACATGTTGCTATATTCCTATATTCCTTTGTCTGAGTGGCATTCCTCCGGGAGGTTCTCTCTCTGCTGCCTACCCGGTCGCCATCTTGAAGTCCTCTCATAAAATTTATTTAGTTATTTGTTACTTTCTAGTGAATTGACCATTAGATTTCTAAAGTTCTGAAATGGCCAACAGACCTTAGAAAGATACCACTTTAGGCTCCTGCTTGAAACCAACAGCTACAGAAAACTGCTGGCCTTGATTCAGGGCCACTCTTCTCATCTTTTTTGTATCTACTGTGTTTTTTTCTTTTGAAAACCACGAGACTTACATGTTATGAGATATTTTATAATACCTTGTCAGCACTTTTTAGCTGTAAAACAGTCAGTCATATAAAAAAATCTACACTCTGACCATCTGCCATTTCATGCTCTTCGTATCATAACTTACATATCTATGTTGTTCATTCCCTAAGAAGCTATTGTAGTCATTAATAGTTTTAATAATTCTATCTTTTTTATTTTTCTTTTTGTAGTACTGGGAATTGAGCCCAGGACGTTTACACTGAGCTGCAACCCTAGCCCTTTTTAAAATTTATTTCTTAAATCTTTTTTAATGATACAGAGTCTTGTTAAATTGCTAAATGGCCCAGGCTAGGCTAAAACTTGCAGTTGTCCTGTCTCAGCCTCCCAGAGTTCTGGGATTGCAAACATGAACCACAATACCTAGCTAGTTCTGTCTTTTTTGTGCATGTATGTATGCGGTGGAGGATCAAACCCAGGGCTTTGCTTATGCTACACAAGTGCTATATAACTGACCTACATTCTCAACCTAATAGTTTTGTCATTTAACCTTTATACTAATGATATAAATGTTTTATACACCACCATTTAGTATTCAAATAAGATTAATTTATGACATATTTACTTTTACCAGTGAGTATATACTTTCATATGTTTTCATGTTGTTAATTAGTACCCTGTTATGTCAGCTTGAATAATTCTTTTGTTATTTCTTATAAGGCAGGCCAATGCTGATGAACTCCACAGCATTTTTTTAAAAGAACATGCTTCTCCCCTTCATTTCTAAATAAGGTCTAATATTTTCTTGGTTGGCTTTTTTTTTTTTCCTGTTGAATGTATCATATCTTCTCTCCTAATGGGAATGTTTCCTGTTGAAAAGACTATTTTAAGTCTTACAGAATGTCTCTTACATGTATCAAGTTGCTTTTTCTCTTTCTCCTTTCAAAATTCTCTGTGTCTTGGACTTTTGAGCACTGGTAATGTGTCATGGTGAAGAAATCTTGACACTTCATCTATTGGAGGGTTCATTTGGATTTGTGGACCTGGATTCCTGGATTCCTTCTCTAGGCTTGGGTTCTCTTCTGATTATTATTTCTTTATGTAGAACTTTGATCCTTTTCTCTGTTCCTTCTGAGACCCCTCACAGTAAGTACAGGCCTAACTTCTTCTATGATACTGTGTGCTTCACAAATTGAACATTTTTGGCAATTTTGTGTCAAGAAATTCTATGGGTACCATTTTTTCCAAGAACCTTTATGCTCATGTCATGTTTCTTTATTGCAGTTTGATAATTCTCCCAACACTTCAAACTTTTTCATTATTATTGTATCTGTTGTGGTGATCTGTGATCAGTGATCTTTGATGTTACTGATGTAACTGATGTAATTATTTTGAAGCACCACAAGCCAAGCCCATGCAAGACAGCGAATCAGTTGATAAATGTTGTCTGTGTCCTGAGTGCTCCACTGACTGGTCATTCTCCCATCTCCATCCTTCTCCTTGGGCCTCTCCACTCCCTGAGTAACCACAGTATTGAAAGTTGGATGACTAACAACCCTACAAGGGCTTCTAAGTGTTCAAGTGAAAGGAAGCATCACATACGTCTCACGTTAAGTCAAAAAATAGAAATGCTTAAGCTTAAGGAAGGCATATCAAAAACCGAGATATGCTGAAAGGTAGACTTCGCCATACTACCACTGGCCACGTTGTAGATGTATTAACAGGCCGGGCGTGGCAGCGAACACCTGTAATCCCAGCACTCTATTTTTTTTTTTTTTGCGGTACTGGGGATCGAACTCAGGACCTTGCACTTGCTAGGCAAGCGCTTATTCCACTGAGCTATATCCCCAGCCCCCACGTTGTAGATGTAAAGAAAAGGTTCTTGAAGGAGATTAAAAGTGCTCTAGGGAGCACATGAGTGAAAAGAAAGCAAAACAGTCTTATTACTAACATAGAGAAAATGTTAGTGGCATGGCTAAAACATCAAACCAGCCACAACATTTTTTAAAGCAAAGACTCATGCACATTAAAACCCTAATCTTAATTATACAAAGGCTAAGAGAGCTGAAAAGAAAAATTTGAAGCTAGTGGATATTGTTTCATGAGATTTAAGATAAGAAGCCACCTCCGTAACATAGAAGTGCAACGTAAGGCAGCAAGTGCTAATGTAGAAGCTAGAAAAAGTTATCCAGAAGATACAGCTAAGGGAATTTATGAAGACGGCTACCCTGGTATAGAGGGAACAGCCTTATGTTAAAAGGACCTGCTTTCTAGGACTTTCATAGCTAGAGAGGCGAGGTCATGCCTAGTCAAAGATTTAAAGAACAGCCTGACTCTACTCCATCTGATGACTTTAGGCTGAAGCCAGTGCTTACTTATTACTCTGAAAATGTTAGGGCCTTTAAGAATAATACTAAATCTATTTTTCTTATGTGCTATAAACCAGACAACAAAGCAAGGACAGCAAACCATCCTTTGACAGCACAATTCGCTGAACAGCTTAAGCCCGACACTGGTACTTGCCATGCAGGGAGAAGAAAGATTCATTTTAGAATACTACTGCTCACTGACAACACACCTCATGAGTTCTGATGGAGAAGTACAGGGAGACCTATGTTGTTCTTCTGTTTTCGTTAATGCTGGTTTACTCCTGTTAGCACAATACCCATTCTGCAACCCATGGAACAAATTTTATTGTCCAAGAAATACATTTTGTAATGCTAAAGATGCCATAGACAGTGATTCCCCAATGGCTGTGAGCAACGTAACATGAAGATCTTCTGGAATGACCTCATCATTCAGAACACTTCTGATTCACGAGAGAACATACAAATATCAACATGAACAGGAGGTTGCGAGAATCTGACTGCAGCCCCCATGGATGACTGAGGGGTTCAAGACCTCAGCAGAGACAGTAACTGCAGATGTGGTGGGAATAACAAGAGAGGCAGAAGTAGAAATAGGGCCCAAAGGAGTGACCGAATTGCTGCAATTGTCTGATGAAATGAAAATGAGCAAAGCCAAGTGTCCTGTAGTCCCAGCTATCCAGAAGTCTGACAGGAGGATTGCCTGAGGGGAAGGCCAGCCTGGGCAGCACAGCAAGATCCTATCTCAAACAAAAACAAAAACAAAAAAGCCCAATTTTAACAGTTGAAGGGGGGGGGGGGCTGGTGATATAACTCAGTGGCACAGTGCCTGCCTGGAAAGTGCAAGGTCCTGAGTTCAATTCCTGATACCAAAATTAAATAAATAGTTGAGAAGGGAAAAGATATAGATGGTAAGTTCCTTCTTAGAGAGGAACAGAGAAAATGGCTTCTTGAGCTGGGATCTACTCTAGGTAAAGATGCTAGGGACATTTGATCATTGTTGAAATGATCACAAAGGATTTAGAATATTATATAAGCTTAGTCAATAAAGCAGAAGGGTCTGAAAAGGCTGACTTTAATTTTGAAATAAGTTCTATATGCTTAGTAACCAGCATTGCATGATACAAGGAAAATTTTATGAAACAAAGAGTCAATCAGTGCACAAATTTCACTATTTCTTATTTTAAGAAGTTGCCATCCCTCATCCCTTCCCCTCCTACAGTCACCACCTTGATCAGTCAGCAGCCATCAACGCTGCAGCAAAACCCTCCAGAGAAAAGACTAATCATGTAGGTTCTGCTGATCATTAGCATTCCTTAGCAATAAAGTGTCTTTAAATTATGTTGCATACATTGTTCTGTTTTGCCTTGTTTTCACTACTGGAGATGAAACCAGGGCCTTCACATGACACCCCTAGCCCCTTTTTAAACATTTTCTTTATTTTTTACTTTGAGACAGAGTCTCTCTAAATTGCCCAGCCTGGACTCAAACCTGCAACTCTCTTGCACTGACCTTCTGAAATATTGGATATAAGGCTTGTACCACCATGCCTGGCTTACACATAGTTTAAGTGTGCTATTGCATACTTAACAGATGACAGTATAATGTAAACCTAACTTTTATATGCACTGGGAAACCAAGAAGTTTGATTTGCTTTAATGTGATATCCACTTTCCTGCACTGGCCTGGAGCCAAACCTGCAGTACCTTCAAAGTATTTCTCGTCTACTGATTTGCTGGTCTGTGTCTCATATTTCCTGTAGGTTTTCTCCACTCTTTTTTCTCTGTGTTCCTCTGACTGGGTAATTTCAAACGATGCATCTTTAAGCTCACCAGTTCTCTCTTCCACTCGATTGATTCTGCTGTTGAAATGCTCCACGGAAATTTCAGCACACCCACGCATTCTTTAGCTCCACACTGTTGAATTCTCCTGTACATTTGTTTCTATCTCTTTGCTGGACTTCTCACTTTGTTTGTGCATTGTTTTCTGGTTTTGTTTAGTTGCCACCTGTATTCTTTTATACAGCACTGAGCTTCTTTTGGATGATTGGAATCTCTTGTTAGGCCTGGTACCTGGGTGCAATGGAACAGGACCTGGAACCTGAGTGTGCAAGCCCAGACAGGTCCGAGTCCTGGGGCCTTGGGCCTGGCCTGGATCCTGGTCCACAGAGATGGTCATGGAGTTGCAATTTATGGAAGCCACCGTGGCACTAGAATCCACGGGGGTAGACCTAGACTTTGAGTCCACTAGGGCCAGGGGTTGTGAGGACTGATCTAGATCCTGGGGCCATCTGGTCCTGGGAAGGCCTGAAAACTAGGCATACAGGTGTTGGCCCATCAGAGTTGGCATGAATCCTGGTGCCATGGTGGCCAGTTTGGCTCTGGAGCCTGGGACCACAGCAGCCCGTCTGGCCTTGGGGTTCACTGCGATGATCTCTGCATCAACTAGAGTTTTAAATACAGGAATTGCTCTGGAGCCTCTGATCATGAGGGCCACCCACGACCTGGGATCTACAGGTGCAAATCTGGCCCTGACGCAGGTCTGGAGTCTTGGGATACTATAGTGGATCGCTATAGTGGAGGGACAGATCTAGAGCCTGAGGCTGTAGGAGCCAACCTAGCACTGGAGTCAGCTTGGAGATTGAATCCATGGAGCCACCCTAGAGCCTGGTAATACAGGGGCTGACCTACAATTGGCCTGACCTGGAAGCCGAGTCTTTGGTTATGAACTCAAAGCCCAGGGTTTGGGGTTCTCTTGTCACAAAGTTTTACTGCATAATCCCCAGGCGAAGTTCAGTGTTCATTTGATCCCTCCCCCAGGGTGGGAACTCTTTCTCTCTCTTTGCTGCCTGGACTTACAGCTGATGTAAACGAAGTAAATCTGTCCTTCCCATCCTCTTCAAAATATCTTCTTTTATGTCTATTTTATGCCTGGATGCTGTGATCTCTTCTCTGACTTGCCTAGCTCTTGTGACAGTGGTTTTTATGCATGGAAAGCTGCTCATATTGATGTTTCTGTGACAGAGTGAGGGCTGGAAAGTTGTTTTCTGTCATCTTTCCAATGTCACCCACTTAATTAACTTTTGGCTAGCCAAAGTGACCATTTCCAGCTGGTGATTTTAACGGAAGCACTGAACTGGGAGCCTCCCATAGACATGAACCAAATCTCTCGGGAAGGAAAAAGTTACAACGAGCAAGGGGGATGAATCCAGTAGAGATTCTAATATGCTTTTCTTCCTAGCCACAGGGGAAGGCACTTATATCTTCTCAAACATAATCACCTTCCTGGTGTTTAATGAATACAACTTTAATACATGCCATACAATTGAAATCTGCTAAAACTCAAGACATGGGGGGAAGTTTTCTTGCACTTGCTGATCTGGTGTATAAAAACGAAGCATTAAACATCTGGAAATTATAGATTTGGTTGCTTACTTGGGGTGGTCCAGTGGGGTGTCTCTGAGCAATTACCAAACCTATCTCAACATGTTAAACAAATCTAAAAAGAAGGCCCTGAGGAGGGCCCTAGCTGGTGGGCCCAGCAGGATGGCCAAGCTCATGGAGCTCCGGCACCAGACTTGACCACTGTCGATCTCCAGTCTTTGGCAGTTCCAGTGATCGACTGGGGAGGATGTTAAACATGCAGATGCCCACCCCAATTCACTGCATTTGACTGCAAGGGGCGGAGGAGACAAGGTCCCCAGGTAATTCTGACCCACACCAAAACTTGTGGGCTATTAGACCCAAACGTTGAAGACCTCTCTCTACATTCACTCCTCTAGCAGGAGAGATTTTCCTTAATGGCCCTTTCACTCACAGCAAGGGATGCTATGATACACTGCTGGGCAAAACCACTCCCTCAGGAATCATCCTTCAACTCCACCCTGAGGCTGTTGCTCTGTCCTTTCTACAAAGCCCTAGGTAGGAAAAAAAAAAACAAAACTCAGACCCATTTGTACAGAAAATTCTGGCTTATCCTGAGGAATTAATCTAGTTTAAGGAAGGGGAAACAAGAACAACATGTATCTGTGATGTTTGTTTGCTTCTCTGCGGTACTTAGGGCTGAATCCAGGAGTACTGTACACTGAACTACATTCCCAGCACTTTCCATTTTTTATTTTGAGAAAGGATCTTGCTGAATTGCATAGGTGGGACCGGATCTTGTAATCCTCTTGCTTCAGCCTCCCCTAGTGCTGGTATTACAGGTATGTGTGGTCATGCCCAGCCGTGCAATGAGTATTTATGATAAATCATATTTCTGAATTTATTTTGGAAGCCACAACCTCTCTTTCATCCAATATGAGTCTTAACAGTTGTCTTTTACCCTGATTGAACCACATAAGACTCCTATGCTTCCATCCAACAGTGTATCTATAATTTCCTCTGCCATAATTTAAAGTTTCTTGTCCTATTTATTAGGATGTCTATGTTCTTGTATTCCTTTTCAGAGCCTTTTTAGAATGAGACATATAGAGAGGAGAGAAAGAATGTTTGTGCTTGTGTGTGAGAGTTTATCTGCCTACTGATGTTTCTCAAGAGCTGTCCCCTGTAGTCAGCTGCACTGTAATTCCTCTCTCTCTCCCTCAAGCCCTTTAACATGCTCACAAAAGACAATGCTAAGAATGTTCCTAAAATGGAAGGATGGAGTCATTGATTAAAAGCTCAGAATGCCGCGATTAGAATGAGTGGTTGAGAGAGCTTCATAATAAAGCAAATGGAGAGGCTGTTTTTCTCTCTCCCTGTCTTTTCCTCTGACTCTGGGATTTGATGAGCCTGGCTGACTCAAGAGATCACAGCCTCATCTCCTTCCTGCGCCAGTTCGCCAAGTTCCAGTCTCCTGACCTTGCCCAGGGCCTGATGCGATGCTTACAAAAGCAGCAGGCCGGAACATGTGGACAGAATAGGATAAATCCCTCTCTGCTCCTGGGACACAGCACCTAGTTTAGATGCTGGTGGCTGCAGCTTACCTATGTCATCCCCAAAAGGCAAGGGTAAGGTAGCTTTAAGTGGGGGAGACTCTTGTTCTACTGCTCACACCTTTAATCTGCTCTGGCTGAGCTGGCTCAAACAGTAGGCACATTGGAAACAAGGATCACATCTCCAGACTTTCCACCAAGGCCCTAGAGAAGCGATTACACACCCAGCAGCAGCGCAGACACCTAATGGCCTTCACACCTTGTGTGGATCACAGGATACCCTCAAAACCTGGTTATCCACAGACATCCTGTACACACTCCTCTGGCTGGTCTCTAAATTGAGACCTTTGAAGAAACACATCACATCCATATAGAGAAGCCTCCAAATTATCAGACAACTATTATTTCTCTTTCCTAATCCAGTGAGGCTGTTGGAGTTTTGAATTTGGCCGTGTCCGTGTGTACTGTCAGAAGTGAATCAACAGTCCAGTACTGTGTGCTTCCAATGGGTGTCTGCTTGACCATAGCGCTTCTTTCCCTCATTTTGATGGGTACATTTTTTTTCCTAGGGAGCAGGTGGGTTAAGAGGCCCACATTGTCTGTGGCAGCAAGCTCTGAACTGAAGGAACAGGAAGGCCAGCACTCCAAAGAGAAATAACAAATCCAGTAGGGTCATTTATGGATTTATGCAGCATAGGCATATTGATTTACCTCTGTGGGGGACAAATATTCTCTCCATTGACAACGAAGGCACAGGAGGATCAAAAGATGAGCCTGGAGTTTGGCAGTGACAGGGAAGGGATCAGGCTCCCTTCCTTATGCCAAGACTCGTCACACCCAGTTGTATTCTTTGATGACAGGTGACAAGATAACTGGCCAGAGAACGGACTGAGACTTGGGACTGATGTGGGTGGGGTAGGCACCTCAAGGAAAACTGTTCACTCCATGTCCAGCACCCACTGGCACACAGTCACATTTCCACATTTTCATTGCTTCTAGTTTTACCAGAAACACATAGAAGAGTGAGCTTTTTCAAATGACCTGTGTGGCTTTTGTAATTCAGTAATGTGTTTTGTTTTTGCCTATAAATTATTTGACTTCATAGTGTATAAAACAAATGAGAAATCTCAGCATCGTTCTCATGCTAGGAGCTGCTATCCAGAAATATCTATTTTGGTACCCACGATCTTTTCCCTTTCTCTCTCATTTGGGGAAGAGGAAAGCTGGAAAGTCATTTGTCTCCCCTAAATTAGCCATGTGACAACTCCAAGCTATTCATAACCACTCCCTACAGCATTCATGTTTATGTGTGAGAGAGGTCAAGTGGTGACCGCCATGGCAGCACAGCAGCCAAGATAAATGCCAGCAACACAGCAGATATTCATCCTGTGTTGGCACAGACATATGGGCGCAGGGGAACAAATGTAACCCAAGTGCCCTCTAGCCACAGCCAGCTTGTAGGTACAAGAGGGCACTCTGATGCCTTCCTGCCCAAGGCAAGGGTGCTGAACCCCTCCAGCTTGACTGAGTGGAGCCCTTGTGGCTTTGGTCCTCTGTGCTTGCTCCTGTACCCCCCAACATTGTGGCCTCTGCCCTTGACCACGCCCCCTTGTGACCTGCCTCTCATGACCTACTCTGCCCTGCCATCCAGAGACTGACTTCTCAGCCATTCAGGACCCAGAGGGGCTTCCACCCTGTCCTAAATCTCAACATGGACCAGCCTTATGGAACAGATGTTCCTGTTTCTCAGGTGGGAGTTGCCTGAGCCCAAACCAGGGTCCTCAGTTGCTTCAAACCCTTGCTTTCCTTCACCTTTTAAACAGTTCCTTTCCTTCACTGTGTCAGGGTCTAAGGCAAGAAGCCTCCCACCTCCATCAAGAGCAACCCAAGGAAATGCTTAATGTGAGACCTGCACCAAGGGAGAGGGTAACACAATCCGGTACCAGACCACCTGGGTTCCCAGCCTGACTCCCCTTCTACCTCAATCTAGACAAATCACTCCATCTCTCAGCATCTCAGTTCCCTCTTCTGTGAACTGTGAAACACACACACACACACACACACACACACAGGCACATGCACACACACCCCTATATACCTTCAAAAGGCTGTTGTGGTCTTTAATGAAGGGGAACTATGGGCCTTTCTTTGTTAAACAAAAATAGCCATACCTTCATATTCCACTGCTTTAAAACTCGTGGAATTTGGTACTCAACACAGTTTGCACAACAGTTTTGGTCCAGTGCTCATAATTTGTTTGATAAATGACACAAGCTAGAATTTGTGGGTGTTGATTACTCCTGACTCACTACCCTCCTCAGCCAAAACAAAATAATCGGTTAGATGCTCATCATTTGTGGTAGCTGTCCTGTCCCCTGGAACCAATTTCTGATGAGTGCCAAGGTACCACTTAGTTATAACAGCAGTGACAATGATGTAATGATGAGTGAGCTCAAATTTGTTGAGGAAATAGGGATCTTTCCACAGTGTCTGGATTTGTGAAAGTCCCTGCGGAAGGAGCAGCTCAAAAAAGATTCATCTCCAGAGAGAGCACTTCTGAAGATGTCCCTGATGCCCATGAGTTCCTGTTAGGCATGAACTAGCCTCCAGAATCATCACTTCAGCCTTCTGAAACACTCAGGATAAAGACATTAATAATCACCTTCTGGGTTGAAATACCAAATACTTGAAATGTCAGCCTGAGCTGATCAGAAGTAGCAATTGAAACACCTGCTGTTTCCATAATGGACGGTGGTTTGTAAAGTTCAGCGTCCGCATACCCTGATCATAAAACACTATGTGGCAACAGAGAGCTGCCTTCAATTTGCAGCACCAGAGCTTCTGTTTAGGCAGTGAAAGCCTTTCCTTGGGAGTTAATAAAATCATAATGGCCAGGCATCAGGGTTTCTTAATTTCCTGCAGTAGTTGAGGCACTTGCTCTCAGAGGAAGTCTATAAAGCCGTCTAAATCCATTTCCATTCCTAGTGGAGTAATCATTGTCAGTCTTTTTAGCTGTCTAGCATCTGATTTCTCTTAATAAATTTGGACAAATAGCCCATCTCTAACACACAAGCTAAAAGAAGATACTCATTTCTTCTGCTTCCCTTGCAGCTAGATGTGAATGCATGACCTCGCACACCTGGTCATGTGGCCCTATCCTACTCTGAGTCTGAAGTCAGAGATGTGAAGAAGCAGGGACTACATGAGAGCATTTTGCAGCTGATGTGGCAGGTGAATTTCTAGCGCTGAGCCCTGAGTCACAGAGTGGCCACTGAGGCTCCGTGGAGCCCTTGCACAGTACAATCACTGGCACCATTCCCACTTGTGTAACTACAAGTGTGGTGCTCAGCTCCTTCCAGAGCTTCTGGGGGCTCCTTGCCCTTTAGCTGATATACCTTCTCTGTTTGGTGCATGCACTCCTTTCTTCATTTGGCTGACTCCTGAATAAGCTTTTAAATTGATCTTTAGCATTATCACTCCCAAGAAGTCTTTTCTGACATATCCTTTCTTCCAACAGATTATTTAGACTTGAGGTCATGGGCTATGCTGTGGTTTGAATTCTTCTGTCTGCTCCAAAATTCTATGTTGACGTTTAGTCACCAGGGCTAATGTATTGGGAGATGTGATCTTTGGGAGGTCATAAGATCTCAGCTTCTTGAATAGGATTAAGTACTCATACAAAAGGCTTTGACGGAGGGAATTCATTGTTTTTCACCTCCTGCCTTCTGCCTTATTTGAACAGTGCTCCTCCCTTGAAAGAACACATCATCCATGGCACCATGTTGAATCAGAGAATGGCCTTCACCAGATACGAGGTTTGCCAAGCCCTTGATGTTAAATTTCTCCGTAATTGTGAGTAAATAAAGTGACTTTCACAGACTCTGGGAACTAGAATGTGAACATGTTCAGGGCCATTACCCAGCTTACCTCCACTACAGATTAGGTATTGCGTATATTTCTATAGACTAAGTGATTAGGCTCCCCCTACCTAAAACACTGTGCTTCAAATTGCACCCACAAGGCTCTCTTCCATGTGACAATGTCTTAAACAAACTTATTCTGATCCTTCACACATTAAAACCGCTGCTGTGTTTGGATGTTTTTTAACCCGCAAAGGTGCATGTGCTACAAGCTTGGCTCTGATGAAATCATACCGAGAGATACTGGTACCTTTAAGAGGTGGAGTCTAGTGGGATTCGATTTTCCGAGGCACTACCCCATGAATACATTAACATCTTTCCCAAGAGACTAGATTCCTTCTCTTGAGACTGGATCGGGTCTTTCAGGAGTGAGTTAGTGAGTTAGGTCTCATAGGACTGGATTAGTTACCATAGTTACCATTGGAAAGAAAAACAAGCTAGGTTAACAATTTTGTCTGGTTTGGGGAAGGCACAGAGAGATGTGTTTGAGGATGGACAATTTTTTATTTCTTAATCTGAGTGTTGATCACACAATTGTTTACTTCATGTTTATTTGTTAATCTGCATGTATGTTTCATTATTTGTGATTTTTATTTAACTTTTCAGCATGGAGATTTTCAAGCATTTCCTAAATTGGAGACAATAACAGAACAAACCCAACTGCAATGGTTATCCATATTTTATTTTTCCTTCACTTATGCTGGTCTCCCAATCAGATGTAGGGAGTGGGTGGAGAAAAGCCAATTCCAGGTGTAACATCACCTCACAGACACAGACTTCAATACATGTATATAGTCATTTTACTCATTTGCTATGGATATAAATGCTACAAGTGCTGAAAGTAAAAGGGAGAGCATGGGGCTGCTATCGCAGGCAGAAATTCCCTGTAGAGAAGATACTGTGAGTGTGTCCTGGCCATGTGTCAGCAGGAGGCCTGCTTCGGGATGGAGGAACACCTAGCAATACTAGGGGTTCTCTACTCCATCTTGGGGGCCACAACTGTGCTTCCCAGTGGTGGAACTGGGCACTTAAATGTCCAGTACAAATTTCACTTATCTTTCATTTCACTCTGCCCAGCACCCAGCGCCCAGCACCGTGACTATTCCAGAATCAGATGTTGATGTTTGTTAAGTGAATAAATGTCCAAGGAAGAAAATGGCTCTGGAGAACCTCATAGTTTGGAGGGGGAAGATGTTTTTGATGACCTAAGCAGACTGCACTGTTCTTGGACAGGGGAAAGAGACGGTGAACTCTTTTAAGAAACAATGACAACCCTATGTGGCAAGTGGGAGAAAAGTGGGGGCTTGTTTGTCAGCAAAAGTAGATGGAAACACTGAGGCAAACAGTACATGAGCCCTGGTTCGTCTTGTCGCTGGAGAAAACTGAAATAGCTAATACAGGATGTAAATGTCCCAACCTGATGAGGCAGAGGTCGAAGTGGGAATGTGAAGATGAGTTCTGAGACTCCAGGTCTGCAGTCTAAGTCCTGGGGGTTGTTACACCTTGACACAAGGTGTCTGAGCTCATGGGTGCCATACAAAAGGCCAGTGGAGGATGCCGGCCCAGGACCACACAACTTCCTTTGATTAAAAACTCTGCCCGTTCAAGTCAACTCAAGTCTTCATCTTTCACAAGCTCGATGTGCACATTGAGCTCTCGGCATCTTTCTTCTCCTCCTCCAGGACCTTTGCTCTGGCTGTTCCCTGCATGAGGAGCGTTTTTCCCAGATTTGCATGTGCTGCCCCCTTGTGTTATTTAAATTCCTGATCGAATATCTCCTTGGTAGAGACTTTCCACCACTATGCTATGTACAAGATACAATCCTACTTGAGTCCTAGCTCTCATTTCTTGTCCCTTGCTTATTTTTCTTCATAATCCCTATTACCCATCTCCCCACCACAGGGTCTAAGCTCTAAGGTCAGAGATTTCATCCTGTTTTGCACAGTGGTGCCCTGCAGGGCTTGACACATGGTGGCATGCTTGACATGTCTGTGTCTTTCACCACTAGTCTCTGCAGCGGGAGTCCTCGAGGACATGACCTGCTCCTGTTTGAACTGCCGCTCTGTTACCCCATCTATAAGGGTGAGATTACTGTCCTGTGGTTATGGGAGCGGCCAAGAACATGACATTGGAGAGATGAACCGTTCATTAATTATGTAGGACATGATCAAAACACAAGGTGAATATTTACAATTGTAGGATGTTTTACAGTTTAGCTCCCTCAAAACCCTCTGTCTTGCTTCTGGCACATTTATCTGATCATTCTTGCCACTCTCTAAAGCTGGAAGTCCTCTTGTGTTTAGTTTCACTGTCCTGGCTGCCTTAACGTTCTGAATGAACCCAAAACATTTCTCTTTCAGAGTCATTTTGACTTTGGAGAAGAAACAGAGCTACAGGATTCCAGGTCTGGAGAATAAGGTAAGTGAGGACACACCATGATGTTTTTATGCCTTTCTTTGGAGGATGCATGACAACAGCATTTACAGTATCTTTTAACCACATCTCATAATGTCACTCACGAAAGAGGACTTTCGGAACTGCTTCAGAAAGTGGAAAAAATAATGGGGTAAGTGTCTTTGAAGTGAGGGGAGATATGCTAATGGCCATGTGCCTTTTACTGTAGCAAATAATTTTCTTTTCAACATTCACCTTATAGTTTTGCCACATCTTGTGTACTCACAAGAGTAGGGGCAGGGAGAGGCCATCACACACCACGCAGGACAACAGGCGGGGCGCAGTAAGAGCACAGGGATGTGCGTGGGCTGTGGAAGACAGGCTTTGTAGCATCAGAAGGTGGGGTGACCCTTCAGACCCACAGGAAAATGAGATTAGCTGGTTGGAATAATTGCAAGGTCTGGCAGGGACTCAAGGATAATCAGAAACTGTGCCTGGTACCCTTGATAAGGAGGTTATTTGGTGAGAGGCCTTCCCCTTGACAGCAGAATGGGGGAGGAACTTTCAGGAAGGCCATTCATGGCCCTCCTGACTTCACCAGATGCCGAGGCAGCACATGATTTTAGGCCTTGCACTGCTGCTGCCCTGTAGTCTGTGGGCTCAGACCGGCATCAGTGACCTGTCTTAGCGGGCCCAGGGTTTCTCTTTGCTCAGCACAGGTTTGTTTTTCACTCCTATTTTGTAATGTTGCCCAACATGTCAGTCAGCTCTCCTGTCACTGTGGGAAAACACAAAACATCCACAACTTAAAGAAGAGATTTACTTTGCTCAAGGTTCAGGGGATTCAGTTCGTAGCTGATTCCTCCCAAAACAGAAATACCTTGGCAGAAGGCCTGGTGGAGGAAAGTTGCTCGTGTCCGAGCAGCCAGGAGGCAGAGAGGGGAAGAGCCAGATGGGAAGGTCACATCCCCACCTCCTAACAGCTCGTTCACCTATGAACTCACCAAGGGATTAATTGCTGATGACTAAAGCTCTTCCACGATGCAATCACCTTCCAAAAGTCCCACCTCTAAACATAGGAGATTCTGCGGGGACATTCTAGGTTTAAATCAACACCTGAGCTCATCACTGTGTAACTTTTCTAACAGTTCCGGGCTGTGGAGTCCTGTCTCCTTCAGGGAGTGGTTCAGTTCGTTGCATTCCTGCCCTGCCTTCCTGCCTTCTAGTCTAGCCTCCTGGGTGTGTGGCCCTAGTCTCTTCTGTCTGATTTAACCCTCTGACTTGTGGTTGGCCCAACAAGACAACTCCCAGCAGCATCCCCAGAAACCCCCCTCTCTTCTGAGAACCTCAGAGACCATGTTTCTGTGGAAAGAAGCAGATTGGAGCTTGAAAGTGAAGCAACAAAATAGCCATGGGTATTGTTCGTGTCTACCCATGTGCACCAGCTCAATTATGATTTCATACTTGTAAGCTCAGTTCAGAGGGTCTTTACTTCTGACCCACTAAGATGTTCCCTCTGGAGAGCAGCAGCCATGTCAAGGCCCCACCCATATCCCCTGCCATGGCCTCAGCTTGTTCTTTCAGAGGTCCCTCACATATTACATCACACAGAGGCTGGGCTTTGTAACTGGCCTACTAGTCACGGGCACCTTTGGCTCAAGACCTTCCTTCCTTCCTCCCCCTCCTTCATGAGGCTCAGACTTGTGCATAGTCGGATGTCTGCTGCTCGATTTCCTTCACAGGCATTCTCCCCGTGAATCTCCTGAATGTCTACCTCTGTCCTGGCATCTTCTTCTTGGAAGACCTGGACTGATATGGCTACTGCACTGAGAAAATCCTATGGCCCCAATGTCCCATAGTAGGTCAGGAGACCTGGGTGCTCTGGAAAGTCTGATCAGGAGTTGGCTTCATTTGCTGGGCCTTGAGAGGAGGAGACCTTGTGTCACAGTCATTGAAAGTAGGCTCTTAGGGTTAGACCAACATGGGCTCAGACTCCAGCTCCACACTTGAGTGCAGCTCCACCTGCACAGGTATGGGATCCTTGATGAGTCTTGTGGCTCTTTGTGCCTCAGTTCGCAATGCTGCACAATGTGATTGTAGGACATAATTGTGATAATGTGTTTCAGGTATTTAGGTACAGTGCATAGTGCACATTTGGGACAAAGCAGGGGGTCGTGAAGGGCAGTGGTGGCTGGTCATACTTTGCATGCTGGTGGATAATGACATTCTCATTCTAGTAGGAAACTGCCCACAGACATGGAAGGCTAGCAGTGAGTCCTCAGGCTAGGGACACCTTGTGAACACTTAGAGCATCACACCATTACTTCTTTCCTATCCCCAGTGCTCAGCAAACATGTGGAGACTCCAAGGGCAAAAGCACCACTCGTGCAAAGGGACCTCTCTGCCATCACCCACCACCCACCAGATCTCTTGAGGTCCTGTCACAGTCTCTCACCCACACACTAGCATGTTAGACCTCTCACACAACCTTTTTGGATTTCAGGTTTTGTCTGTGAAATGAAGAGACCATAAGTGACAACCCAATGTCCACCTGGCCTCCTAGCTCCACCTACCATACTCGAGTCCAACAATTTCAGCTGCAGCCTTGGCCTGCCCTTGAGTTTCAGTGTTGACACCAGGTGCTGGAGGGAATTTAGGGAGCTTATTCTCTACACACATTTAATCTTCAATCATATTAGCACGAGGAGGAGAATTTTTAATGATAAATTTAAGCATCCTTGAGCTATAGCTTTGTAAGAGTCTTTTATGATTTTCTAGAGACAAAGAAGTGACATCTAAAAGGAATTGAACAAAAGCCCATTTGACAGAGAGGAGGGTTCAGCCTCCTGGTTGATTGTCGGGGCTCTCCTCCCCATGCTGCACAAAAGGCGGGGAGAAGTCTTGCAAGAGGAAGCAAAGCTGTGTGATGGGGCACCCAACTGGGGAGCTACCACCCTGCTCTGGCTCTGGAATTCCCCGAGGAAGGCCTAGATTCAAGCCCCAGAGAGCGGAGTTATTGTATCTGCTTAGATACAATAACAAGCCCAGGTGGGGTTAATTAGCTGGGGGACCATTGCCAAGGCCCACTCCGTTTTCTCCTCCAGGATCCAGCCTGCCTGCCTCCCTAGCTTGTCTTCCCTCTCCTGTTTCCTGCCTGGAACTGAGCTTGAGTCAGTCTGTCCACTGCAAAGAAGATCCCAGCCTAACTAGGAACAGGAAAATAGACAGACCCATCTCTGACTGCTCAGTACCCAGGGAAGCCATGCCTGATTCTGCTGCTGCAGGTGTTAAAATCCTGCAGCCAAGAGCAGACTGCCTCCAAAAGACAAGAGAATATGGTGCTTCTCATCGTGAGGACAATGTGCCTTCCCCAGCCTCTCTCATCCCCACACCCTCAGTAGCTTCTCATTCTGGATCTCAGGATTCTGCAGTGTCCTGAGTCTCCTAGGTCCCCACAGCTAGTTAAGGCCCACTCTGCCATTTCTTCCTATGCTGTACTGATCCCTGAGCAGCATGGATCAGGCCTGTTGTTCTCCTCCTACTTTCCTCTCCTTTCTGGTGGAACAGGCTTGCTAAGGTCAAGGAATGTGCTTGGTTCACCTTTGTGTCCACAGTCATAAGCACAGCCCCTGGCCAAGAGACACTGCAGAGGCCAAGAAGAAAAGTGTTTTGGGCTGCACGTGATCTTGGGGGGTGCTGTCAGTGGGTGCACAGGGCCAACAGTCCCCATGGATGATGGCTTAAAGGGTCTCTCCACCTTTTGCCTTGACAAAGTCAGTGTGATTGCCATGGTTCCACCAACAGGCAAGACATGATTGCCTGTACAAGTGACAGGTTACCCCCAGAGTCTCCATCAAAATATTTTTTAAAAGGCAAATGGCATCTAAACAATGGGCAACCTAAATTTATAATCCATTCACCATAGGCCTGGCTAGTAATTCCCTCTCCTGCTCAGTTTCCCCTGGGCAAGCAGCTTTCCCTGGAGGGTCTGTGAGCTGAAAATCCAGGCCAAGTAGTCAGCAGGCAGAAACAAGATTTCAGCCTAACTGTGCTGGGAGCAGCACCTTGTGACCTCAGGTAAATTGCAGCTGTGGTCCCTGGTTTCCCTTCTTGTAGGTCCCATGCAGGTTGAGAACATCCCAGGGGGCTATGGTTCTACCACATACACCTACTTTGTGGTGGACTTCAGGCTAGAGCTGAGTTGTTGGCTGTGTTAGTCATGGGAAGCTCATGAGTAGTGAGACTGGGCTGGGCATCCTGCCTCCCCAGACAACATCCAAGACAAAAGCCCATGAAAATCCCAAGAAGCTTCCAGCTACAAGGTGATCCAAGGGCTGGAGTTCAAAATTCCAGAAGCATATTCTGGTTCCCACGTTGCCCACAGCCCATCTCTTAGTCTCCAGAGAAACCTGATAGGAGTCAGACAGGGACCATCAGTCAGTATTTATTCAGGGAAGATGGATTATTAAAATGAGTGCTTAGTGTCAGGTGCAATGGTGCATAACTTTAATCCTAGTTATTCAAGAGGCTGAGGCAAGAGGTTCATGAGTTCAGGTCCAGGCTGGGTAACTTAGTGAGATCTTGTCAAAGAAGGAAAAAGAGAAGGAGGGAAGGAGGGAGGGAGAGAGGATAGAAAAGAGAGAAATAGGAAGGAATAAGAAAGACAGAAGTAGGATGGGGAAGGAAAGATGGAAGGAAGGAAGGGAGGAAGGAAGGAAAAGAAAGAAAGAAAGAAAGAAAGAGAGAGAGAGAGAGAGAGAGAGAGAAAGAAAGAAAGAAAGAAAGAAAGAAAGAAAGAAAGAAAGAAAGAAAAAGAAAATAAGGAAGGAAGGAAGAAGAGAGAAAGTAAGATGATTCTCAGGTACACTTTGGTCCAGCAGTTCTCAAAGCACAACCCAAGAACTTCTGGGGTCCCCACAAACCTTTCAAGGAGTCACAAATAAATGAAGTGTAGAGAATTCCAAATAGCCATGACCAAAATAAATCTATACCAAGACATATAATAATCAAGATTCCAGAAATTCAGCAGAACAAAATATTGAAAACAGCTAGAGAAAAGAAACACATCACCTAAAGGAAAGCCCATGATAATCACAGCAGACTTCTCAGCAAAAACCCTCAAATCAAGGAGAGCTGAGAGTGAGGGATTTCAAGGCCTAAAAGAAAAAAAATCTTCAACCCAGGTTGATGTACCCCACAAAACTATCTTTCAAAGTTGATGCGGAAACAACTTATCTCCATGACAAAGAACAACTGAAGAAATTTATGATTGCCAACCAGTTCTAAGAAATGTTCTGAAGAACATGTTAGAAAGAGGCAATGAAGACTACAAACACATGAACCTAATAGAAAGAAGCCACCAGGAAGGGCAAACAATTAAACAAAGGAGAAAGACAGGGAACAAACAACAGGAAAATAACATGAAAAATAAAAGCCAATACATATGTTATAACCATCAACATAAACAGTCTCAATTTACCAATCAAAAGAAACAGACTGGCAGTATAGATCAAGAAGCAATATCCAACAACATGCTGCATTCAAGAAACACACTTAACCCAAAAAGAAGTTCATAGACTAAAAATCAAAGGATAGAAAAACAATACTCCATGCAACAGGAACCCATAAGAAAGCGTGGGTAGCTAGTTTATTTGCAGACAATGCAAACTTTAAGCCAAAACTGATCAAAAGTGATCAAGAAGGTCACTACATACTTGTTAAGGGAAAACTCCAAGAAGAGATAAGAATCAAAAGTATTTATGCACCAAACACAAGTTCACCCAACTACATGAAACAAGTATTAACAGACATGAAAAACCAAATAAACACTAACACAATTATAGTGAGGGACCTTAATACCCCACTCTCACAAAAGATAGATCAACTAGACAAAAAATCAACAAAGCAATAATAGAATTAAACCAAGTCTGTAAGCAAATGGATTTGGTAGATGTCTACAGAGTATTTTACCCCAAAACATCAGAATATACACTCTTCTCAGCTGTACATGTTATGTTCTCCAAAATAGAACATATATTAGCTGACAAAATAAGTTTAAGTAAATGTAGAGGAATTGATGTAATCCCATGCATACTATCTGACCATAGTACAATGAAACTGGAAATCAATGACAAAGGAAATAACTACCTAAACACATGGAAATTAAACTACACTCTCTGAAAAACCAATGGGTCACAAAGGAAATTAAAGACAAAATTAAATAGTATACACAATTAAATGATAATGCCTATACAATATATGTAAACTTATGGGACACAATGAAAGCAGTCCTATGAGAGAAATTTACAGTGATGAACTCACACATCAGCAAAATAGAATGCACTCAAGTAACCTAATGTTGAATCTCAAACTTCTAGAAAAAAAAAGAGCAAGTCAAGCCTAAAACCCATACAAGGGCAGAAGCTATAAAGATACAAGCAGAAATTAAAGCAGTAGAGACCAAGAAAACAATACAAAGAATCAATGAAACAAAAAGTTTCTTCTTTGAAAGAATGAATAAAATTGATAAATCATAAGCCATACTCATGAAAAAGAGGGAAAAAGATATACAAATTCAAGCAATCAGGAATAAAAAAGGGAAAAGTCACAAAGGATTCCACAGAAATCCACAAGATCATCAATACCTACTATGAGAACTGATGTTCTAATAAAATAGAAAACACAGAAGAAATGGACAGATTCCTCGACATGATCAAATTCCCAAAACTAAACCAAGAAGTTATAAAAATTCTAAATAACATATCAGCCAATGAAATTGAAAATGTACTTAAAAAATTACCAACAAAGAAAAGCCCAAGCCTGACAGATTCACTGTTGAATTCTACAAGAAATTTAGAGAAGAACTAATGCTGTAAATGCTGAAACTCTTTAAAGAAATTGAAAGGGAAGCAGTACTTCCAAAATCATTCCTGGAAGCAAGTATTACCCTGATTCCAAAACCAGAGAAGAACACAACCAAAAAGGAAAACTACAGGCCAATCTCCCTAATGAACATAGATGTACAAAATCCTTAATAAAATACTGGCAAACAGAATGCAACCAGTCATCAAGATTGTACATGATGAGCAAGTAAAATTTATCCCAGGGATGCAGGGATGGTTCAACATATGAAACTGATGCATGTAATACACCATATTAACAGAACCAAAGACAAAAATCACATGATCATTTCAATAGATGTAGAAAAAACATTTGACAAGGTCCAACACCCATTCACTATAAAAATCCTATGGAAAATTGGAAGAGATGGTCTTTACTTCAATCTTATAAAAGCTATCTACGACAAGCCAACAGCTAACATCCTACTAAATGGTCAAAAAGTGAAAGCTTTCATTCTAAAATCAGGACCAACACAAGAATGTCCACTGTTACCCCTCCTATTCAATATAGTTCTGGAAACATTAGCCAGATCAATTAGACAAGAGAAAGAAGTAAAATAAGGATAGGAAAGAAGTCAAATTATCATTATTTGCAGATGACATGATATTGTACATAGAAGACCCCAAAAGCTTATGTGAGAGGGAAAGACACTGCTCAAAAGGAAAAAAAAACAACTGGGATGAGGGAAAGGAGAAGAAAGAAGGTGGGAATACACACACACACACACACACACACACACACGATAGCTAAGATAATTGTGCTTCTAATTTCTATTGGTTTATTGCTTGATCAGGTTTGCACACCTATATCTGGTAATCTGAACAGCTACTTTGAAGATAACAATATGCAATATAACAGACATTGTTGATTTCCTATCATCTTGTTGTGAAATTCTTGCATCATTTTATATTTTTTATTTTATTTTTTATTCCCTTTAAAATTCACCAAAAGGCTTATAGATTTAATTATCAAATTCAGTAGTGTAGTGGGATATACAAAGTCCGTACTCAGAAATGAATAGCATTCCTATACACAGGCAAGAAACTCACAGAGAGAGAAATTAGGGAAAGTACACCCTTCACAATAGCATCTAAAAAATGAAATACTTAGGAATCAATCTAACAAAGGATGTAAAAAACCTGTACAGTGAAAATTACAGCACCCTAAAAAAGGAGATTGAAGAGGATATCACAAAGTGGAAAGATGTCCCTTGCTCAAGGATAGGAAGAACCAACATAGTAAAAATGGCCGTACCCCCAAAGCTAGTATATGTATTTAATGCAATCCCAGTCAAAATACTATTAGCAAACCTCACAGATCTAGAAAACAATCGTAAAATGCATTTGGAACCAAAAGAGACCTAGAATAGCAAAAAAGGCAACAAAGGCAAGTCAGGAGGTATCACAATCCCAGACCTGAAATTATACTACAAAGCTACTGTGATAAAAATCAGCATGATATTGGCAAAAAACAAACAGAAAAACAGGCCTGATGATCAGTGGAATAGAATAGAAATGTAGATGCGACCCCAAACACAGTCAGCCATTTTATTTTTGACAGAGCAGCCAGACATGTTCACTGGAAGAAATACAGCCTTTATAATAAATGGTGCTGGGAAAACTGGCTCTCCACATACCAAAGACTAAAACTAGACCTGTCTATCACCATGCACTAAACTAAAGTCAAAGTGGATCAAATATCTAAATATTAAAACAGAAGCACTAAATTTACTGGAAGAGAAAATAGGTAGAAATCTCAAAGATTTAGGTGTGGGCAGAGACTTCATGATCAAAACCCAGACTGAAAGGGAAATATTACAAAGAATCAACAAATGAGATCTGACCTTATCAAAAAGCTTTTGCAAAACAAAAGAAATAACCAACAGAGTGAAAAGACAACTCACAGAGAGGGAAAAAAATTATAGCCAGTTGTCCCTCAGACAAAGGACTTATATCTAGAATATATAAAGGATTGAAATAAATCAGACCTTCAAAATTCAAACACCCAATCCAAAAATGGGCATCTAAAATGAATACATGTTTCTCTGATGAAGAAATACAAATGGCAAAAAAAAAATACATGATAAAATGTTCAACATCATTGGTCCTTCAAGACAGGCAAATTAAAACAACATTGAGATTTCATGTAAGCCTAGAAAAAATGGCTATCATCAAGAAATCAATAACAAGGGGCTGGGGATATAGCTCAGTGGAATAAGCGCTTGCCTAGCAAGCGCAGGGTCCTGAGTTCGATCCCCAGTACCACAAAAAAAAAAAAAAAAAAAAGAAAAAGAAATCAATAACAAATGCTGGAAGGGCTGTGGGGAAGAAGGAACCATTCTCCACTGTTAGTATGAGTATAGACTGGTGCAACCACTGTGGAAATCAGTGCGGAGATTCCTTTAAAAACTAAGATTAGAGGTCCCATTTGAGCCAGCTATTTCCCTTCTGGGTATCTTCCCAATGGAATTAAAAATATCATACCACAGCAATATATGTGCACCCATATTTATAGCAACACAGTTTGTAATAGCCAAATCTTGGAAGCAACCCAAATGCCCATCAACTGAGAAATGGATAAAAATGATGTTTTTTTTTTTAAATATAATTGAGTACTACTCAGCCATAAAGAAGGATAAACTGGAGACTTCCATAGGTAAATGGATGCAACTTCAGACCATACTCACAAGTGAAATAAATCAGATCCACATGTGTAAACATCATATTGTTTCACTAGTATGAGAAACTGAATGAGTAAATATGATCCAAAATATATAATAGGTATTGTGAATTGGGAAGAAACTGTTAAAACACAAGACAAGCCTATAATGGGGGAAAAGAAAAAGGAAGTAAGGGAAAAAGAAAAAATGTATTTATACACAGTTTCTCTGAGTTCATTGAAAAGTTTGTGCTAATATTGTTTGGACAAGATATCACGCCTGTATCTTGTACTCTGAATAACTACTATGAAGACAACAATACACAATGTATTAATTATTGTGACTCTCTCACTAACCTATTTTGAAATTCTGTTTTATTGCTATTATTTTTTTCTCTTTAAAAGAACATTTTTTAAACATGAGAAAAGAGCCTTTCAGGGGGCCCACAAAGCCAAAATTACTTCACAGTAACGCGAACATTGTATTTGCTTTTTTCATTTACATTCTTTCATAAGCACACAAGGCAGCTTTTCAGAGGCCTCATACTGTGAAATATCACAACAACTCAAATGCAGATAGGAGAATCCAGCTGTCTTCCATTCAGCCAGCAAGCAAAGAGATTTGCAGAAATGTAGAGCCACGACATTCTTCTCGCTAAATTGTTTTGTTCTGAAAAAATCTGTGTTTTCATAAAGTACATAACTCATGTCAAATGTGCAATGGGCTGACTGTTTAAAATGAATTATTATTCTAAGAATTTCTCAATTTTGATTTCTAGTATGGTAAATATCATGAGATGTAATATACATAAACAAAAGCTTTTTGAAGTCCTCCATATTTTTCCTTTTTTGGTACTGGGGACTGAATCCAGGGCCTTTGCATTAGGCTACACCCCCAGTGCTTTTGAATTTTTCATTTTGAGACAGGATCTTCTTAAATGGCTAAATTGACCAGATTAGGCTTGAATTTACAGTCCTCCTGCCTCAGCCTCCCAGAATGCTGGGATTACAGGCATAAAGCACCACATCTGTAATGGTCCTCCATAATTTTTAAAGGTCCAAAGAGGTCCTGAGAACCAAAAAATAAATAAATTGAAATGCACTGTTTTCCTTGGCAGGAGAGAGGTGTTGGAGTTTGGTGGAAGAGCAAATGCTGTTCAAATGCCTGTACTGCTGCTCCCTGGCTGTGCAGCCTCAGGCAAGTTACTGAACTTCTCTCAGTTTCTTCCTCTGAAATAGAGGTATTCTGTGAGGTGCTTACTTCCATGCCTGGCCCTTGTGTTGTTATTCACTTTGTCCCTGCTTCATTAGGACCAGGGCCTCTTACCTGGACACTGACAGACCAAAGTACCTGCTGAAGGAGAGATCCTGTCTATGGATTTAGCTGCTTCTACATTTCTAGCAAGCTCCAGGTTCCTGCTGATGCTACGGGCCAAAGACTTACATTTTGAGAACCACTGGTATAGGCCTTTAAGAATTCTAATCTTATAGATGATTAAAAAGTACTTTACATCCTTGGTGTTTAATGAAATCCTGGTCCTAGAAGGATTTTGGAAGGAAGGGGGCTCCTGGGAGTTGGAAGAGTTTCCAAAAGGAGATGAGAGAAGCCCTCGACCAGCCTCATTAGCTGCCCTTTTGAATTTCCATCAGTGAATCCTTCCCACCCAGGCCCGCCTTCATGAGCCTCTCTGGCCAGCAGAGAGAGGATGGCGGGTGCTTGTGGCAATGAAGTATGATGTGCACCTCTCAGCCCCACAGTCCTGGCCTGGTTCTTGTCTGTGCCCTGTTCACGTCCTTCATCTTTCTCCCTCCATTTCAACCCAAAATCTGATGGCTGAAGATTGGTGGCTTGCTGCTCTCCAGAGCTCACAGCAGCGGTCGCAAAGTAGCATTCTCAGAATCTTGGGAGAGGGCTGAGGAAGAAGGCCCTGCCAGGAGTTAGCAGCTCCTCCCTGGAAGGCACACTTGAGACTCCTCACCTAATCTGTCCCCTTGCTCCTTTTTAATACTTGAAATGTTTTTCTCTTTTCTCCTTATAGCCAACTTTCTCTTTTCTTAAGCAGGCTGAAGACATCCCAAAAGAGCTGTTCCCTCAGGCCGGCATCCAACTCTCTCACTGTGAGATCCTTCTGAGAGAGCTGCTATTTTTTCTCGTTAAGCAAAGCCTTCCCGGAGTTAGTGGGCAAGAAGTTTCCCTACTGAACTGTGCGAGCGAGTAGCGAGATGTCATGGCCACTTTCTTGTCCCTGGAGCTCAATACCCGACACCGACACTTGGAGGAGGAGAAGCTCATTTGGGGCGCAGCTGCAGGGGCTCCACTGCATCGTCAGCTGGGTCCAGGGGCAGAATGTCCCAGGGGAGGAAAGCTGCTCGTATCAGGCCCGCCCGGAAGTGGAGAGTCAGGGGAAGAGCCAGGGACGAGAGGAGGCTTCCCGATCGCAGTCCCAGGGACCGCCTCCAACCAGGCCCCGGCTCCTCACAGCACATCCAGCTCCTGAACGCATCCATGGGCGAATCCACTGGTGAGCATGGTGCCCAGTGATCCACACGCTTCAAACACACCGGGCTTTGGGTGAACGTATTGTACCTAAACCACAATACAGGGAGCAAGCAGTAGAGGCTATGAAAATGCAGTCACTTCCGTCGACTTGATAAAATGGAGTCAGGAGGCTGGCTAGAGTGGGCTGTCACACATACACACCTATGATAAAAACCATTATGAAGACACTCTGAAAGCTACAACCTCTCACAAGTGCCGCCACAAGATTACACAAGTGCTCTATGAGAATATCTACCCCAGTGATTGCCTATCCAACCTCCGGCAGACACCACCTTGTATTGATCCTTGCAGCCAAGGAGAATTATTTCCAAACAACTTACGCAACCTGCCTCATCTTATCTTTAAAAATCCTGTCTTCCTTTGCCTCTCCAAATATGCTGATGATCCACAACGGCCTGCATATCCCAGATTTTCAAATTCCTTCTGGATTCCCAAGAAAAATCCCTTTTTTTTTCTTTAGAATCTGTGCTACTTAGACAGATGAGGCTGTCAGCCATCCTCCTCCAATAACTGTGAAGCAGTTCTACTGAAGTCTTCTCTTCTCAGCTGGGTGTGGTGGTGCACACCCGTAACCCTAGCACATGGGAGGCTGAGGCAGGAGGATTGTTGTGAGTTCGAGACCAGCCTGGGCTACATAGTAAGTTCAAGGCAGTCTAAACTACACAGCGAGACCCTGTCTCAAAAGGGCAAAAAACAAAACAAAACATGAAGGCTTCCCTTCTCCCAGCATGGAGAGAGCTTTGCTCAGGTCACAATGTTACTGAGGCAGCAGATAGAGAAGACAAACAACAGAAAGCCACAGGACAAAGAAAGGAGAAACCAGCCAGAACAAAGACAGTCAGGTCAAAACATCAAAGAGCCAAGAGACAAAAGTCACTCCGTCCCCCTAAGAACCCCAGGGAGGTGCAAATCCAGAAGTACACAAGGTTGTATGATCAAAAATCCCCTTCCCAACAGGTGGGCCAAGTCAGAACCACACTGGGCCATAAATGACTCTTGTCAATCCCTCGCTATAGAACCTCCCGTAGTCCCAGGACCTTAAGAGACCGAACCTGTCCGGATCGGGGATGTGCGTTCCTCTCACTGGCTGCTCCCACCCTGTGTAGGGTACGCTTGCTTCTGTAATACATCTTACTCTTGTTACTCCTTTTGACTGTCCTGCTCAGTTCTTTGTTTGGGACCCCAAGAACCCAGAAATAACTCCCCAAAGACTCCCCCATCTGATAATACTACCATAAATACTCAGAAGAAAGGCAAATATCCCCTCCTAGGTTACAGGGCAAGCTCTGTCCCCATTGTGGGGAGACAGAAATCTCATCCAGCCCTGCTGAGCCAAACTCTGCAAGCTTCCATTTCCTCTGGGGGAACATTGGAAGAATAGTATCTACTGAAGCATTGGAGAATTACATGACTCATTGTATTAAAAGCACAACAGAAAGGAGTTCATGGGCGTCAAAGGAAGTGGGTGACCTGTAATTGTCCCAGCACGAATACCCATGCTGCCTCAGCTCAGAAGGAACCATAGTAACGAGTAAGTGTTTGAGGAGCCTTGGAGCACCACAAAAATAGCTTCTCACTGACGTCAGCAGGCCAAGTTTAATCTCACCAAAAACTAAGATAGTTTAGTTTGGTTGGGTCTAACTAGCAAGCTGTTTCCCTACTCTTTGGCAATGTGGTTATGAAGATCACACCAGGCAAGAACCCTGGGGTCTCTCCCAACAAGGAGCCCCTTTGGATGGGAGAAAGCTCCAGAAATCTGTTAGGCACCATTGAAAGGCCCAGCCTGGTTTCCTGAGCCAGCTGGTGACAGATGTGGGGATCCCGAGCCTCTCTGTGTGCATCTCTCCCCCCATTTAGCAGTTCAGCAGCTGCCTCTCGTTTTCCCCCTGCCTGGGCCCTGCTCTGAAGCCTTGAGTGCCGGGCCAGAGCCTGAGAGGCCTTGCTGAAGGGGACGCTTGGACCTCCTCCCTGGCTCTGCTTTACTTCCACCCTGGCCGCTGTTCTGCTGACCTGATCTTATAACTGCATGATTAGGTTATTAGCATATGATGGACCACAGTACACAGTGGGTCCTGCTGGGGAGGATTAGGATAAATCACCACTTCAGTGGGCCCAGAGACAGAAGAGCAAGCACTGCAAAGAGGAAGAGAAAATAGACGGGAGACGGAGAGGTGCAGAGGCAGACAGCTTCAGCTGTGGCTCTGAAAGAGGTCCTCGCCCCACCGCACACCAGGCTTCCCCTTGGGAAGAAGGGCACAGCTGCAGCAAAGGACATGAACGCCTGCCGGGGCTACAGCGTCACAGGGGCCCGGCACAGCAGCTCTGTGCTCCACTTACTCTGATGTCTTTTCTTTTGTGGTGCTGGGGATCCAACTCAGGGCCATTGCACTGAGCTGCATCCTTAGATCCTTAACAAAAATTAAATGTTGAGCCCGGATTTCACCAAATGGCTAAGTTGCCCAGGCTGGGCTCAAGTATGCAATTCTCCTGCCTCGGTTTCCTAAGGGGGTAGGATTATAGATGTGCACCCTGGGCTCTTGCCTCTTTTCTTCTGCTAGAACCTTTGCTCATTAGCTTCCTCCTGGCTGAAATGCTCTTCTCCTTCCAGCTGTCCCATGGAGGACTCCACTAGGGCAGCCCTTTGCAGACCTGTGCCTTGTGCTATGCTGGAACTGCATGCCCGGATGAGGTGTACAAAACCCTTGTTGTTTACTGCTTCCAAGGATTGAATATCCGTGTCCCTCCACGGTTCGTGTGAAACCCCACCCCAGTGCAGTGGCGGCGGAGCCTCTGGGAGGTAACCAGGTTGGATGGCGGGGCCTCCAGGCCTGCTACGGCTTAGATCTAGAGTTCCCTAAAAGGCTCATGTGTTCAGAGGTGCAACTTTAGGAAGGTCATTGGATTGAGTCATGTGATTTAGCAAGATCCTGTCTCAAAAATTTAAAAACTTATGAAAGAGGCTGGAGATGTAGCTCATGTGCACCGTTGAGCTCAGGTCTCAATGTGCTGTCAGGAGATGCTGTCTGATGGCAAGAGGTGGTCAATGGGGTGTGAGCGGGAGGGAGCACCTCACTCCCCGCACCTCCCTTCTCTGTCTGTCTGCTTCCTGAGCACCATGATCTGAGCAGCTCTCCTCTACACGACCTTTCTACCATGTCCTTCCTGCCTTGCAGCCAGCTGACTCTGGAGTAATCCTCTAAAAACCATGAGCCAAACTAAACCTCTATATCTTTAAGTTGTGGGTATCAGGTGTTGTGTCTCAGCTATGGGAAAGTGAATAGGACAGTAAATCTACAACAAGAGGCCAGGGTGCCAGCTCACTTTCCACTATATGAAAAACAAATCCCTGCTATTTATGAGCTGTGTAGTCTATGGCACTGTTGTAATTAGGATTTACAGGGGGATAGATTTAATACAGGACACATGATTTATAGGATTATTTTATAACCACCCAAATGCAGAAGAGTGCCAGAAATTATACATACTAGAGACCCAAAGAATCCAGCTCAGGACCTGGATCCCAAGGTAATGTCCTAGATGAGTCCCGCCGAAAGCCTAGAGCCCATAGCAATGTCCTCCATGAGTCCACTGGGAGGCCTAGAGTCCATGACAATGTCTCGTGCAAGCCTGTACCAAGGATTTGTACTAGGAGGGCCCAAAGGTCAGTTGCAAAAACTAGAAAGTCTACGCCATCAGGATGAAGGATCTGTGCCAGCAGTCTGAGGGAACTGCCCTGGAGCCAGGAAGCAATGCTCAAAGTAAGGAGCAGAGCTTCCTCAAAGAGAAGAATAGGAGGAATTCAGGAAGATGGCGACCGGGTGAGCAGCAAGGGAGCGAACCTCCTTAATAAATACCACCAGCTCGAGACAGACTTGGTGAGCGTGAATGCCGGAACCTCGGCTGGGAAGTTTAAACTGGGCGTATTTCTCTGAGATGCCGGGGGAGATGTGGTAGGGCGGACCAGGCTGCCGGGGCGAGACGTGGGAAAGTCCCAGACG
>PVLD010010775.1:55911-69150 GCA_004027595.1 Dinomys branickii | reverse complement strand
TTTTATGGCCTGTTGGAGTTGTTTCATTTCGGATGCAATCGTTTCATAACTTGGAGGTATGTGATTTCCTGGTTCCCCTGTATCCTCACATTCAAAACTTGTTCTGGGTGGGGTTGAGTTTTGAGACTGCGTTTTGTTCCTCTGTTTTCCCATTTTTGGGTATCAGATTCAAAATGTGGAGCTATAAATTCCACAGACATTTCAGCAGGCAATGGTCTGCTTCAGAGGCTGCTCCAATGGTTACTTTCTGTTTGGGAGAATGTCCCTTAAGCTGTCTGCTGAGATTTGCGCTTCTACTCCCTACCCCAAGACCTGGCTGGGGCGAATAAACAGCTCGCCACCCCAGGATTCTTGCAGATAGGCCACTCAGGTGTTCCTCCCTGGGTGGAGCTCCTTTCCCCCTCACAAAACCCGTTGGTGCGCCTAAGCAGGTCTTCCCACCCGGGAGATCCCACAGTCCTTAAAGCTGCTTTGATGTCTCTCGCTGGGCTGAGCTTTTTCCCGATTCAGGAAAAACCGGTTAGTGCGTGCACTTAACTCACCCTGTGATCGTGCAGGCAGGAGTGCCGTTCAGATGTTTTTCCCTGGATGGAGATTTTCCCCGACTCAGAAATCCCGCCGGCCGGTCGCTGTTGCTCCAGTTTGCGCAGCGCTGGCTGCGGGGGTGGGGTTCTGAGCGGGATCCTGGAGCGCTGCCCGGTTTGGCGCAGTTTGTCCCAGTAGCACGTTCTCTGTCGGGTTCAGGAGCTGAAGCCTTTCTTCCCTCCGCACTCGCTCTCTCGGCTGGTCGTCTTCTTCCCGGAAGTCCTTATTTCTGTCTTCATATTGCTATGTTTCATTGTTTGGGTGGTAATCCTCTGGGAGGTTGTCTCTCTGCTGCCTACCCGGTCGCCATCTTCCCGGAAGTCTCCCTACTCCTTTTTTCAGAAAGTGACAAAAACGAAAACTTCAGAATTTCTGAATCTGCATGTTTCTCCCCTGTAGTGTCTTGAAGCCCATAGTTTTAAAGACTGAGAACAGGCAATTCTACCTAACCACTTAGGACACGTGGGATGTTAGCACTGAATAGTTTTTAAAAGTTCTAGTCAGTGCTCCCCTTTACATGACTCATTGGCTAAAGATTAAAATTTTACAAATGAAATAAAAAGCCTTGTCAGGCCATTATGACCAATATCAGAGAGCTGAACCATCTGCTGTACTGTGTAAAATTTCTGAAAAATTTAGGTGCATGCTGTAGGAGTGCTCTGCTGGTGGGATCCATGACAAAGGCATCCACTGATGCCTCTTACTGAACCAAATTTAGTGTGTTTTATGGAGCAGAAAATGATGCTAGACAGGACAACTGGCTGTGTAAATGCCTTAGAAATTGAAGGAACAATTCCTAATACAAATGTTGTGCACGATGCGAATGTACTCAGTAAAACCCAAGACCATCCATTCCCAGGAAAACTGAAAGAAGTATTGAAATAATAAATTACTACTAAGTTAAAAAATATTGAAGTTAAAGTCAAGATTATGGAATGAAAAATTCTGCAAAGTAGAAGAGCATGTTGAGAAGGTATGGCTTTCAAAACACCGTAGGACAAATTCTCAAAAATTAAGCAGCAATAGGCAGCATCTGCCATGTTGCGATCTTGGTTACTCACATATTTGGATTTCGATGACTCTAGGCTTGATGCTTCTATTTAGTGGATATTTGAATATATATTCATTAATGAATAAGACATGAGCAACACAGAACCACACTCACTGGGTACTTAGCACCCAGCAGACAGAGCTTTATAGGACTCATGCATGTCTCCTTATTTCGTTTTCAAAGTTACCTGCAGGAAGGGGTTACTATTAGCCCCATCTTGTCTATGTGGAAACAGGTCCAGAGAGGTTCAGTTTGGTAGCATGCTCAAGGTCACACAACTGTTTGAGGCAGAGTGATTTGAAAGGAAGCATTTTTACTTCAGAGTTTTGAGGTGTTTTGGTGCTATCTCTATGGCTCATTCACTCACATCATAGAGTTATTAAGTGCTTGTGTCTTCACAATCTACTATGGGGAAATAAATGCTACACAGATTTGTAAAAACAAGTTATATAATTATAACTGAGATGAAGAGAAATACAGTGGTTCAAGACTCCCAGATGATGCCTGTAACTAGGGAGTGCTGAGCCCTAAATACATGTTTTTAGCCAGGCATGGTGGCACACACCTGTAATCCCGGCACTCAGGAGGCTGAGGCAGGAGGATCATTGCAAGTTTGAGACCAGCCTGAGTTACAAAGTAAGCTCAAGGCCAGCCTGAACTGCATAGCGAGACCCTGTCTCAAAAGGACAAAGAAAAACACAACTTTTTTTTTCCCTGTATACACTTTTTTCCCAATAATACATACCTATGATAAAGTTTAATTTATAAATCAGGAACGGAAATAACAAAATAAAACAATTTTTGATAGAGGAATAAAATGGGACATTATTAAGTGCAGTCAGACTGCTCGAACTGTGGTGATACTGTGACAGTTGATCTGATAACTCAGGTGGTGACTAAGTGACTAATTGGCGGGTAGTATATTCAATTTGGATAAACTGGTTAAAAGAATGATTCATGTCTTGGGAAAGACACAGAAGGCACAGTGCAAGATTTTATCGTGTTCGGGATGGTGCACAATTGAAAAATTATGAATTGTCCCATTTCTGGAGCTTCCCATGTGATGCCTTTACCCTGTGGTGAACCGAGTAACTGAAGCAACAGCGATCGAAACTGTCGGTAAGGGGAGACTTGTGACTCAACAGTAAAGGGAGAAAGACCGAGGGGTTATACTGCGCTATCAATGGTTTTCTGGGAAGGCCTCTCCGAGGAGGTGAAGTCTGTGCCAAGACTCAAATGAGGAACAAACCATGGGAATATTTGGCAGAGAAGAAACACAGCGGTAGAAGAACCGCAAGGGGAGATTTTGAGGACCAGCGAGAAATCAGAGTGACTGGAACAGACTGAACAAGAAGCAAGGGTCCAGGATGGGGACAGAGAATGTGAGAGGCTAAGGGCCGGGCCACCTGTCACTGTATTGTTGTAAGTGGGGAACGCACCCTCCATCATGCTTTTTTTTTTTTTTTTGGCGGTACTGGGGATCGAACTCAGGACCCTGCACTTGCTAGGCAGGTGCTTATTTCACTGAGCTATATCCCCAGCCCCTCCACCATGCTTTTTAAATGTCATGGACATCGTGACAATGTGCACCAGTCAAGATTATCAGAATCACTCAGTTGATTCTGTTATTACAAAGCCAACTGCCTCAGCAAGAAGACTGCAGGTGTGAGCCTCCTCAGCAGACTAAAGTAGTTGGAGTTATGCTTTGAATATTTACAACTGAGTAAACTACTCACAGAAATTGTTCCTGGAGTGATCAGCCATTCCTAGTTTGTCTGGGCCTCTCCTGGGTTTAGCCTCAAAATCCCATATGCTGGGAAACTCCCTAGTTCAGCACAAACTGGGGGTACAGGCTCTCCAGTGTTTGTTAGAAAATGGTCGCTCTGAGGGAGAAGCCCCATGTGTTATCTGGGCTCCAGCATGGCCCCCATTCACAGGTTGGGACAGTTATATATTTTACTCTGTACACAAATGGTAAAGTAGAGACGAAAAGATTTGCAAGTTTCTTTTTCTGTTTATAAAAATCAGTCTTTAAACTCCTTTACTGTCAAACCTTGAAATAGCACTAAACATGCATAGTATAAGCAATGCTTCCCCAAAGGTAATTGTATTTGAGACCTATTTCTGACCAATTTTCCACATTTTGTAATAAAACAAGAAAAAGAGGAAACTGAAGGTAACAACTGATAATGTTATGAAAATATAAATCATAGGTGAATATCTAAATTAGTGCCACAAAATATTCGTTACAATTCAAAAATACTCCTGAAGTTTAAAAAACAGGCAAATTATGAGTAGATCTGACATCAGAGTAGACTAACAGGCATTTATTAGAAACTAGTTCAGAACAATCTAGACTTCATTATTGTGAAATTGAGCATCATATCCAAATAACAAACTGCAGCAAGTAACAAACCTATGATGTAAATAATTTTTGATGTCAAAAGTGTTAACAATATAATGTTAAGTGAAAAAAGTAGAATACTAAATGTATATGCAATATGAATTTGCCTATGTTAAAGAATAAGAGTAAACAAACAAAACCAAAAGTTACTTTTTGAAAAACTAGATGACCTGCTAACATTTTAACTATACAATTACTTGTATGTAATTGTGGGAAATGCTTTCTGCCTTTTAAAACTTGAACATTTTAATATATTCTGCAATGTGTCCCTATTGTCTTGAAAATCAGGAAGATAAAGGTAAGAAAACAATTTTAAGAAGCAGTTTTGTTTTGCTGTGGGGACTTCCAAAAATGCAAATTACTGCTAAAGAAGTCAAGAATTATCAAATTGCAGATGAAAAATTCATTCTTGCCCCAAATGTCCAAAGCAAAGCCTCCAAATATAGAAATGAGGAGAAGAAACATTAGAGTTTTATTTTGATATAGAATTGGAAGGGAGGAAATAAAATGTCATTTTCCAGAAGTGGAACACAGCATATACAATCTGGACAATAAATTTGAACGCTGAAAGTTATTTGGAAGTAAAAGTTCAGTCATACTTTTGGTAGAGCAAAGAAAAGGAATTTAGAGGAGATAGTAATAGTTCATTATAGGGAGAGACTCAAAAGGTTACCCCCAGGCTTGTGATATTGGTTTCTGCTTCAGGGTGTGGGTTTTGGGTTTGCTGGAACTAGGCTTTGTGATTCAATCTTACATAGCCTCTCTTTAAATTGCTGTCTGTCCTTTGTAGCTTTCTTTCTTTTTTTGCAGTACTGGGGATCGAACTCAGGACCCTGCGCTTGCCAGGCAGGCGCTTATTCCACTGAACTATATCCCCAGCCTGTAGCTTTCTATATTTATATATTATGGTGAACAGGTCAAGGAGCGAAACCTAATTCTCATCTCTAACACCACGCTATCACTCCCTTCTATTTATTTCTCTTATCCTTATTGAGATGGAATTTCTTCATTGACACACTATAAAAAAATGCTTCACTATGTTAGATACTTCAAATCTTTATACAATTCCATGTTCACTGCCTTGTTTGGTCTCCTTGATACATATGATTACACTGAATTAATATAGTCTGAGCTGTTTAAAGATAACAAAACTATGACAAAACCAACACCTGTTAGTTCCAAAACCCAAGACAAGAGGTGTACCTCTTCTTAAGGCCCTTGGCCCCAGGGTGGATTAATTTTTATGCTGCATTGTCCTTGAGGTGTAATTCCTAAAGGGTTAAGAAAGAAAATGCAAATAGGAGAGTCTTATTTAAAATAAAACAAAGTGGATGCCCATGTGCATTGGTCAAGTTAAAAAAGAGACCAACTGTTTCAATGGAGTTAGACATTGAGGTCTTACCTCTGGGTTAGATTAAGACAAGGTGCCTACTTGGGCTGTTTTGGGGGATTTACACATAATTGGGAGTTTCAATATTATTTCACAACTCTGTGGGCACAAATCTTTTTTCTGAATGATTTGCATAGTTCTTTTGTTTTTCATTCATTCATCAAAAAGTGAACACCACTTATTGTGCTGGAAGCCTTTCAAATCAATAGTGAACAATCTCATGAAACTACCATCCCTGTGCCTAGTTTCCCCAAAGGAAAGCAAAATCATAATCTCATAAAACATTCTACATAATATAAGCTCTTGGCTTAATATTGTCTTTTTATGCCTTCTGCTCACACCTGCACTTTAATAAATGCAAAACAGTGTGCATTTCCTGGTGTGTCTCTGGGGATGTGCTTTTTATCCTTTTGTGATTTCGCCTGGACTCAGAACCCCTCCCGTGTGCCGTTTGTGCTGTCAAAAGTTGTATGTTTAGTGGACAACACTATTATCATGCAGAAGAAAAATGTTTCCATTAATGCATACACCATTATTTAAAGGAGACAATTATATTAATTCTTCCTAAGAAGCTGTACAGCACCTTCTGGTAAAGCCAGGGAGAGGCATTTTGGATAACTCCCTCTCAGCAGCTTGGGGAGAGGAAGAGAGGTATAGTTAGGTACCTTCCCACGTACTTCTGTGCAGATGAATCATGGGGGTGACCAAGGATCCTTGACTCAGAGACAACGAGCAAAACTTTCCCTTCCCAGGCTGATTTCCATGGTTTCAAGGAGTGTTACCGTGTGTGGCCTGGGCATGGTGTATTCATTACTGAGAAAACTACCTTGTTCTCTGATAGCAGGAATTTCTCTTACAAAAGGCAAATGATTCATGGAACAGAGATAACTTGAGGAACCATCATAAAGCAGTTTAAATTGTGTCTCTGTCTGTAACTTAACACAAGGGCTTCTCCTCTTGGTGAGAACAAAGCCAATGACCACAACCAAAAGGAAAAAAAGCACTGAAGAAAAACTTACTAATGTGTAGCAAGTATGGAGTGCACTGGGGTTATGTGGAAAGCAATGCTCTTTCAACAAATAAGAACCACGTTGATTTTATTAGGAAACCTATACATATTCATATAGGAAAGTACATGGTGGGTGTGGCGAGGCTATTTCTGAGCATGTTCTGTTTCAAGCCCAAATCTGTAGGGAATGCTCTGTTCAGGTTTATAATAACCAACTTTGGTCTAGGTTGTTTAAAAGAAAGAGTCAGAGTGACTCTGAGCTTGGTTGGTTTCTAGTAAGTTTTCTCAAAGAGTTTTAGCTGAAACCAACCAACAAACATAAGAACAACTTTGAAGGTGCATTGAGTCTTTTAAAGGAGCAGCAGCTTTCTTCCTCGGGAGTGTGGGAGTTTGTCTTTAAATATTCCTGCTTCACTTAGTGGTTAACATTTCCATCCTTTTAAATGTAGTCTAGGATTAGCCTTCTCCATATCTGTCTAAAAAGTTGGGCAGGCCCCATGAATTTTCTGCTTACTCTTGGATAATACAGTTTTATTAGGTTCATATTAGGTCATACAAAACTTCCTTATTAGTAATTTAACTATCAGTAGTATGTATTAGTAAAAACTGTGATCTCATGTTTAGTAAGGTTTCCTCCTGTCTGGCAGCTTGCATTGCTGTGCTTAGGAAGCCTGAAGTTGACATGAGGGTGGAAGACATTGATTACTTAACCTTCTGGCCCTTCTGTTCTAACTCAGCATTTTGGCTAGTTTTTCCACTGTTCCAGAGTTGGGGAAAGTGTGGGAAGAGGTAAGAACGACAGCAGGGACGGTATTTCACAGCTTCTTGCCTGGTGATCTAGCATCTTGGCAGGTGTTCACAGCTGACACCTTGACAGATGTCTACAGCTGATTTTTTGGGGGGAATTTGTGAGTTTTCTGCATTTCCTAGCAAGACATGAAGCAAGGATCAGCTTGCTGTTTTCTGTATCATTAGTAAGTGTGCCTTCTTCTAGTAGCAAACAATCTCTTACCATTTTTTGGCATGTCATGAATTTTATCCTGTGCCTGACGAATGTGTGATAATCAATTGGAGACTGAGAAACAGTGCTGGAAATTGGGTTGGTTGATCCATGTGAGAAAAATTTATACTGCCAGGAAGTTTGGGGTTACAGAAAGGTCCAGCAACACAAGGAGAGAAGAATACTGATACAGCGAGTAGCTGGGAATGGGAATGGCTGGACTGAGGTCATTTGCGAGGGTTAAAGGCAAAAAGAAAAATAACAGAAAAAGAATAATGATAGAAGCTGCATTGACAAATGGAAACAGAGTGTGTATTTGCCGTCAGGATCCCGTCAATCAGCCTGTTGAAATGTAAAAGAGGAAGTTACACCGGCATGTTGTGTTTGTGGTTAGGCAGAAAATAATTTCACAGCAGCATATGACCCAGCAAGACGAAACAGGATACAGTGTCTTTGCCCAAATGCTTCTATGAGTTTAGGCAGTTAGTAAAACAGGAAAGAAGAGGAGGCAATAGACATCATTATTTTTAAAGAGAGGCTTTATATGCTTCTTTTAAGAGACCAGAAGTATAAGTTATAAACAGAAATTAAATAGTTGAAATAAGGCTTTACTTTAAAGGCAATAAGGCCATTAACATGCACATTAAATACCAGCTGGCTATTAGGAACCTACTTAATGAGATTTACCAACCACTAAAACCACCATGTCTGTGAAGTTAAATATCAGTAATTTTGATTGTTATGGGAAGTACAGTTAAACTATTCCAACACAGCAGGAAAGCTACAAATAATAATAGTAAGCAATGTTTGTTGGGTGTTTATAACAAGCAGCCACTGTTTTAAAGACTCCCAGGGCACAGTCCCCTTAAATACTCCCAGGGCTCTGGGATCAGTCTTACAGTGTCCTCTTTCATATTTGGGAGAACTGAGTCCCAGACTCTGCAATGAACTTGCCTAAGGTCACAGAGCTGGTCAGTGGTGTGAAGTTTACACTCAGGCAGTCTGACTGCAGAGCCCATCCTGCTAACCAGTGAGTTACCAAAGGTACCAGTGATAAAGAATATCCAGCAGTCTTAGGGCAACTCTAACAATGGCAACCTTATCTGCTGGTGGCTGGGGATCTGCTTTTCCATCCAGACCTTCATGTGGTCTTTGTCATGATGGCAGAAGCAGTCAGGTGGTCTCTTAGAGAAAGTACCACGAAAGAGTTGCTTGTCACAAGCCCTCTCTCTCACTTCTACACACAGTTTCAGCCAGATCAAGGGCTGGAGACAGGAAAGCAGGGTTCCTGAGGTTTTGACCCTTCTAGCTTTGTCTCTGTCTCAGATTTTTAAAAATTCTTTCATCATCTGTGGTCTCTCAGATCTACTCTCTCTCTTTTTTTTTTTAACTACCCAAAGCTCTCTTTCTCACCATTCTGCAATGCCTCATTTCATACCTTCTATTTTGCTAGCAGCCTGGGCTGGTGGGAGCAGTAGTGTAGGAAAGAGCTTGTCTCCAAGATTCCCTGATTCCTGAGAGCATGGTGTGTATGTTTGCAGAAGTGTCGATGTGGGCATGAAGACCACCTAAATGTTTGCATCTGTGTTATTGTAACACAGTTAACAGTTTGGGGCAAACAGTGAATGGTGAAAGCTTAAAAAAAACGACCTCTGAAAAAGGGATGTTGTATTCACATAATTATTGCTTGTCAAAACCTCGCTTAATAAATACACTATATAGCAGCACTTTATGCTCTGCAACAGTTAATAATTAATTGGCTAAACATATTGTCTACTGCTAATGAACACATACCAAGCTTATTACTCCCTCTAAATTCTCGTCCAATATGTAAATTTGTTTTTTATTTCTTTGCTGCTTCCCCTAATTTTTGAAAGTAGAATTTGTCATTATATTATTTCATGCTGTTCTACCATGATTCTAAAAGCATTTTTGTCTCTAGTGTTTGCTTACCAATATTGGCTTTTAATAATCAAAGTATGACCATCTCTTTATTCTTGGTTTGGCCAAATTTTCCACTATGCCCTTAGGATAAGAATTGGATCTTTTGTACTTCAATACAGTGCCAAACACACTGGTACCATGAAGAGCTAAACAACTTTACTTAACATATATGAACTCTTATTAACCTTAACTCTGAACATCTACTTTTAAGGACATAATTATGCATACACACTAGACTATGTGGGAGTTAAGATTCTGGAAAAGATATAGCAAGACCTTTATGTAATATACTCATCTAAACATATTCAGCTGAAATAAAGACACATACTTCTAGAAATAGCATATAGTTATGACACCTGTAAGCTAAGCCAGGTGGTATGTATGACAATGTCCTGCATCAGGGATTCTGTAGTCCCCCTTTGGAAACGCATTGCATTGTTTAATGTTGAACTTGCAAAGAAGCTATTTGCATCTGGTCTGTATTTTCTTTGTTGCAGATTAAACTAGTTTCTTTCTTGACTATCTGGGGGTTAAAACAGAAGATTCTTAAAAGAATACCTCTATTGGCCTGAGGATTCTATTAAAGTCAAGTTTATAGTTCTTTCTGTGAGCTAGAGAACTTATTCTGTTATTCATACTCATGGTGGACTTGTCTGCCTCGGGTATGAAGTGGCCTGCACAGTGCATCCTGGGGTGTAATCTTTCTAGCCATAAGTGGCCACCTTATCAATATTTTCTGTCCTCTCAAATGTGCTGATTTAATTGATATTATTGTCTACTCTGGCTTTTAATTTCCTCATTTTGAGAATTCCACAGCAGGTGATGTTAGAGAATTGAAACAGTTGTGGTGATGGAACAAAACTAGACACACTTCTTTTCAGTGAAGACAGATGCATATTTTTCGATTTGGTTGCTTACCAGCCCACAAGCTCTATATGTACTTTCTTTGACTGGCCTATACAATGTAATAGCAACTGGTTACATATGACAATTTAAACTACTTGAAATTAAATAAAAATGCAAAAAGCCTCAGTTGCTCAGTCACGGTAGTCAGTTAAACACCTAGTAGCCACCTAAAGCTGGTGGCTACCATATCAGAGAGGGCAGTGGTTATCTAACAGTGCATGTCTAATGTTGCAGCAAGTTCTAATGGATGCTGCTTTCTCAGTGTAGAACTACGTGGTTTCTTGTTTTCACAGTCATAGTGATACAGGAAAATCCATTTCAAAGATTTGTGGTCTTATGCTCACGTGGTTAGTGTCTGATAAAAGTTGCTCAATGAATACGAAGTTACTAAGTTGAATGAGTCAGAAATTCTGGTGTGCTATTTCACAACAGGGTGACTAATATATACAGCTAATTTATACATGTTTCAACAAGTTAGAAGAAAGGAGTGTGCTTTCCCCATACAGAAATGATCAATATTTGCAGGGATAGATATGTTTAACCTGATTTAAATGTCACGAAATATGGACATGCACTGAAACATCGCAGTCATAGTGCTTGGCAGTAGTCTCCATTTTTCTTGCCTCAAATGCCCAAAGATTTCTTTCTTATGTCCTCAGGTTGATATACACAGTGTGGCATATGTTATGGGTTTATTTCAACTCTTCAAAAATTTCTCTGCAAAAATCTCTAGAACCTCAGATACTGGTCAAACTGTTTAAATCTGGCTAGAACATCTTTGCCTCTGGGGATCCAGTGGGTGAAAAGATGAAGTGACCAAGGGCAGCAGCCTCGTGCATTACATTATCACCTGTCACTACCTGTTACTTTCACTGTAAGAACAAGGTGGCCCTCCCCGCTCAGGCCAAGACCTTGAGCACTGGCCAGATGCCCAGCAGCTTGTTTGACCTCATTAAAATTGAGCGATCATGTTAATGCTTCGATCTGAGGCCAAATCTCTTAGAGCTGTTTAAAATTTCTGAGCACATTATCATAGGAGATTTGGTTTGTGATCTTTTTGTATTTTCTGGTGGATCAGCCAGCATGGAAATAGACCAAGAGGGAATTAGATCTGTAAATTAGGATTAAAAGTAAAACATGTGCTACAAAAATGCAGCCAATCCATGGTTAGGTATCTTATCTTTTTTTCCACTGTAGAAACAACTCATGATGTAAAAATGTAGAAAATATACTTAAATTATAGTGAAATGAAATTTCATGAACTACAAAAGTATGGATTAGCTGATAAGAGAGGAAAATAATTGTAGATGGTGTTTATGCTAAGGAAGTGGGGGGTGGGGTCCTACAACCCTACCTAATGCTATGCTAACTCAAAGCCCTGAACTCTGTTTCTGTGCCTGTCCCAAATTGAATGTCAAAAAAGCAAATTTAGATCACCGAGAAAGTGCGAGGCACAGGAACAACACAATTCCCAGCAGTTTTGTCAAGATCGTGTAGGACTGGTCTCTGATCAGAGTTTCTGAAGGCTGTAGATTTTCTTGAACATAGATCAAACCTTCATCAATCAAGGATAACATTTTTACTTTTGGTTTAATTATTTACTGCTGAAGGACATATTCTCAGCATTTCTTGGGCTCCAGTCAACTTCCCTGCACAGTGGTCCTGTCAAGTTGGTGCAAATGCCTCCCCTAATTGGTGTCCTGCCCCGTCATTCTCATGCTGAGTTCAGCATGATGTTGGCCTCTCTCAAAGACCGGGCTTGGTGTGATGAAAGCCCTGCCACACCGCAGAGCACAGATGTGTGGTGCCTGAGTGTGTTTGTTCAGTCAACATAGTCGCTTTTCAAACACAAACAGTACAGGTGGCCAAATGTGATCGTTATTTTTAACTTTCACGGAAATAATATTTACAGCACTGTGTTCTTGCAGACAGATGCCTGTTGGTCATCGATGACTCTGGTGCACTCACTCTTTGTTAAAACTACTAGCCCCATAGAGGTAGCCAGACGACTGAAGATGAATCATCGCTCCCCACTGCCTGCGGACCTACTTATGCTTGCAAGAGGGTCCTTCAGAGCATGACAGTGGCTGTGTCCTCTCGTGTCTGTACTTCAATCTCCTTGAGTGCAAAATTATGGTTTCGGGCTAGACACTGATGAACACTCTTCCCCACTGGCCATACAAAACATAAGATTGCATGACATACCTGGACTGTGGGATGCATACCTGAGGATTCCAGAACTAAACACTTTGATACGTGGATTCATAGAGATTTTATAATCCTGACTGGCTACTTTAAAAATATTCTTTGTTAGCCAGGTGGAATGGCATATGCTTGTAATCCCCAAACTTTGGGAGGCTGAGGTAGGAGGATCAAATTCAAGCCCAGTCTGGGCAACTTAGCAACTTTTTGAGACCTCACTTCAAAATAAAATAAAAAAAGGCAGGCGATGTAGCTCAGTGTGAATGCCCCAGGTTCAACCCCCAGTACCTCCTGGAATAATTATTCTGTATAATGAAGGAAAGTTGGACTCATGGATAAAAAAATCAGCTTCCTTCTGACCTTAACAAAATTCTAAAACCTTACATTTGCACAATAACACATAGCCTTTTTCTAGATATATTGTAAAATGTCAATCACCTGTACCTATGAGATATGAGTTGAACTTCACAACTACACAGTGTCCTGGTGAATAGGGCAGCTATTGTTATGCAGAGTCTCATAAGGGTCAAGTTGGAATGATCAAGTGGTTACTTGTTGCACTGATGTGAGTCTGTTTCTTCTGTCACTGTTTCAATGCTCCATAGCATGACTCTGCCTCTGTGTTTTATCTACTGACAGTAACCTTCCTCATGCTTTTTTACTACACACAGACCCACATACCTCGTGATATATGGATCTCTTTCTTTCTTTCTTTCTTTCTTTCTTTCTTTCTTTCTTTCTTTCTTTC
>PVLD010010775.1:37468-55811 GCA_004027595.1 Dinomys branickii | reverse complement strand
TTAGCCTCCAGAGTATCTGAGGTTATAGGTGTGTACTACCATGCTCAGCTCAATGAATTTGACTTCTAGCTATGTTTCTATGAAGTGATATTACAAAATTACCATAGAAAGTATTTTGCTTGTACTTTGTTTTTAAAGCTAGGTAAAAAAAAATTTTAACTTCTTAGAGATGAAAGAACCATACAAGTCTATCACTGCATCGCATACTTTTAGAGAGGAGTATATGTATGATGGGGTAGACAGAGGGATCTTGGATTCTCTGGTAAAACCTACCTCCTTCAATTTGGATGAAAATTTCCTCCAGACAGAATTATAGGGAAGTATACTGAGATCAGCATTCTAATCTTGAAAGAAATACTTAGACTCTTTTTTTTAAATTCACAAGAAACACTATAACCAAACATTGGACAATCTTGGAAATTTTGTTTACATCATAATTTCATAGTCATAGACTATAGTCCTAGTCAAGAAAGAGGAAATGTCAAATGTGAGAAAACTATCATGGTTTATTGAGAAATCTGGACCCTGAGTTTTGACAATTTTGTTCAGCTTCTCATAATTGAGACCCCATGAACACTAGTTCCCAAATTCAAAGAACAACAATTTCAGAGCTTTCCTGTTAAGGGATGTTTGTCTTCTTAGTAACTATTTAAAACTTAAAACTCTGGGATAGACATTTTTCTAGGTTTAGATTCCTTATATTCACATGGACACTGTTTAAATAAGTGAAAACTTTGATAAATAATATTTCCTGCTTTAAACTCCTTCCCCTCCAAAACCAAAAATCTTCTTAAGGGAAGTGAACCTGGCTATTTTGAACGGCATTGACCTAACAGTGGCATTCTTCATATTGATTCATTTTCTTGACTGAGGTGCCTCTTAGTAGTTTGGCCAAGTTCTCTTTATTTTGGGATTCAGGGAAAAGACTTTTATTCTTGTGTTGAAAATCTTGCTGATTTGCTGAACAAACCTCCAGCCTGATCTTCTCCTTTTGTAAGTTACATAAGCCGTGCTGTGTGAACACACATCTTGTCACTCACTGTCCTAAAGCAAGAGCCAAACTGGTGAGAAGCCACCTACTGCTGAATATCAAGCCTGTGCCAGAAAGGCAGAGTGACATGCTGTTCTGTTGTGCCCTGAGTGATCAAACAATCCTGGGAGCAAACAGGAGCTTCCGCAGCAGGAATCAAAAGGCTTCACCAGCCAAGCAAAAGAGAGGGAAGCAAGGGAGGGATTCTGTGAAGGTGAGGTGACACCATGCAAATAAAGGCGCCCTTACTTTGCTTTGCTGTTGGGGACACTTATCATTTGAGAAGACTGCTTGAGGCAGATGTAATTCATATTCAATGGTTGGAGGAACAACAAAGTACCATTGCTGGGATGATTTTGTTCTCCACTTGGTGTTTTGAGTGCATTTATGTTCACACATACATTCCTACGCTGTTGTGTAAAGAGTATGTTTTCCCCGTCCATTGCACACACCTGCAAACATGTGTTTACACTTTTGACTGAGGCTTTATGGATATCTTTTATAGCTAGAACCAGACAGAATACTTTAGAGTGCTGAGCTTAAAAAAATGAAGTTAATCAGAAATAGCTGTTTGAAGGCTACTTAATCCTTCCAAGAAGACTTTTTGTTTCTGTTGGCCAAAATGAAATCTTAATAATACTGAGTAGACATCTCTTGGCAGAGTTATCTTTCACACAGTTAAGAATTGAGGTAAAATTAATAACATTAAAGCTCTGTCCACACAATTCTTGAGAATGATTAGAGATACAGAAACAAAAGCTCCTTGGTTGTATACTACCTCAGAGCCTTCAGGGTAACTCTACAGTTTGGAAGACCCTAAAATGAACAGATGGACAGAGGGGATGGTTTCTTGGTTCTAACCAGGGATAATGCGTACTATTTCCACCCGTAGCCATTTATCCTGCTGCTGACTTCTGGTTACTTGTATAATCCTGATAGATTTATACTATCACGATTAGTTACAAGCTTCAAAATACTGCAACTACAACTAGATTTGATGAAAAGAATGGCTCTTCACGATTGAGGGCCGTGGGTTGTAACAGGATGGGTTGTAACACATAAAATATAGAAAATCTCTGCTCTCTTGTTTTCAGCATGTTTTAGTTAATTTAAGCCACTCTAACCTTAGTAATCTGGCCTGGGTAACTCCTGAAAAACAGAAATGTATTTTCCCTTATTCTGTAAGGTGGAAGTTACAGATAAAGGTATCTAGTATGGTCAGTGTCTGGGGAAGGCCCCCTTCTGGGTTATAGATTTTGTATTTTCACTAGCTCTCTTGGGACTTTTATAAGGACACTAACCCTATTTGTGAAAGCTGTAGGCTCCTGACCACATGCAATTCTAATTAACTTCCAAAGAGCTATCCTACTACCATCATCTAAAGACACACCGTTTCAACACATGAATATTAGAGACACAAGCATTTAGTTAATAACACAGCCCTTTTTGAGGTGGTCCTTAATAATCTCATCCTCAGCTGTATCTGATCATGGACTCTTTGTTTCAGCTTTACCTGCTTGTTTTCAGTTTTTCTCCATACTATTCCACATTCTAACATGTCTGTGCATCCACATCATGTTAGGAGTTCCTTTCCCATTTCTGATGTGCTATGGTTGTGGAGGATGTTCCACTAGAGTAACATCCTGACTTCATTTCTCTTGCTGTGTCCTCACACCACTTACTCCACAGAAGGAGGAATGTGACTAATCTAAGTGGAGGGTTTGGAAAGAGCAACTGAGCATGGGTTTGCCAGTTGTTTCTCCTTTTCCCTGGAAGCTGGCCTGTTACTGCCTCCTCATGTTCATCTGGGCCAGCATTGCCCGTGACTGTGCATGACAAACTCACCATTAGTGCCCATCTACCCACATCCTTAACCTTTAGTCTTCTTTGGTAATAGAGATTTCCTTTCTGGGTTCTGTATTAGTCTGTTGCTATATCAAAGTGCCACAGATTGGTGGCTTATAAACAACAGAACTTGATTTTCCATGGTTCTGGCGACTGAGAGTCTGAAGTCAGGATCTCAGTGTGGTCAGGTTGTTGTGAGAGTTGTCTTTTGGGTTACAAACTGGTGACATTTTTGTCTATCACCACACTGCAAAAAAGAGACTGGGGGATTTTCATATCTTTGTATAAGGACATGAGGACTCCACTCTCATGAAGTAATCACCTTCCAAAGGCTGTGCCTCTAAATACTGTCACCTTGGGGAGCAGGACTCCAATATATGAATCTGGGTGGGGCACAAATCTTCAGTCTATGACTGCTTCCCTTTGCCATCATTTTGAAATTATTTCTCTATTGATTTTTATTTTAGGGGAACAAGGTGCTATTGCTTGAGCCCACGTGAATCTGCAAGTCACATATTGCCTCCTTCTCCTGCTATGCATTTGCTCTGCTTTTTACCTTTTTAAAAACACAGCTTAGTCATTGCATCTTTGGATTTTTTTTTTTTATTATTCTGTTCATGAGTAGCATCGTAAGTATGCTTTCCACAGCTTATTTCCCTCTCTCTCTCCCCAACCAGCATAGAAACTCCTTGGGTGCAGCAACTCACTGGTTTATCTTTGCTTCTTACTGAGCACCTTACTGAGTGCAGCAGATACCCCATGGAGGCATATGGGATGGGATACATGAATTATGAGATGATCCAAGATAAAATTTTAATCCACCAAAATTGATTTGTGCCAGTTAAATCCTGTGGTCACAAGGAAAATTCATGAGTGTGTTTTCTTAAGAGACTTTGTCTTTCCATTTTCCTGTCTTAAGCTACTACATGTATACCACAATTATTCAGAGGCAGTTCCAGGGTTTTTTTTCTCTAAAACTTATTAAACTATCTCCACATGTCCTAGAAGCACTTGAACATTGACTACTGTGTTTCACTACCAGTATAATTACTTTGGCTGGCATGTCCAGTAAGCATAAAGATGAGGATAAATTTGTGTACACACTGGGGGAGTGAGCATTTGTATTTGAGGCTTAGTGACAGAATGTAAGGGATGAGGGGTCAAAAGTCTGATATATATTTCATGGCTTTGGCTGAAAATAAATTTGCAGGTCTACCCTAATAAACGGGTTCATTTGAAGTCAATGATTTTGAGATGAGAGGCAGAGTAACAACCAGTGACTGACGCAGCAAGGAGCAGATCAGGCCTTAAATCAGAGGGCAGCGTTCACCCTTGTTGCCTATGGACAGGGGTGCCTGGATTCATCACCTGCTTTTTCCCACCTTGCATGTGAGTGACACCTATTTGCGGTCCTGGGTAGCATCTTTTCATGTATGTCCATTCTGTCCTCCTTAACAGCTTGTGAGCACCTCTGTACTAGTGTGACAGCAGTGATACCCTTCTTGGTAAGTTTGTAAGTCTGATGTAACAGTACCTTGTATAGGGTTAATGCTCAGGGAAAGTTTGGAGATTGATACTTTATAATACAGCAAAAGTAACTTTCAACATGTAGAAAAATGAAAACAGAGGCAAATTCCAATAGGGGCAATGGAAACCATTAACCATCTGCTGTTTCCACGTTCTCCCTTTTTCTCCATTATGCCGGGTAGTTTTCCTCCAATTTACTAAAAAGGTCATTGCACTTGCAGCTAAAGTAACTGAAATCCTAGACTGTTTTAATGATTCCTGGGATCAATATTGATAAATACTGTGTTGCATCTGAGTTTTGGGAGAAAATAAATATTTTAACTTCAAAAACTGTTAAACTGAGACAGGTGTATCATGTTTACAAGGGATATGACATTATAAACTCAGCCAAGACAGCTCTTCCAGATGTGCAGTGATCTGTGTCCATGAGCCCAGAAAACTCTGTCACAAGTTGTAGGGGTAATTTTTGTTTGTGAGTGTTTAGACACCTTAGCAGTCCCCTGGAGTGAGGCCAGTATCAGTAACAACACACAGATGCAAAACCATTGCCTAATCAACTCCCATCAAGCCAGCCAGTGACAAAACAGTGCTTCCTCGAAACACTTATTACAGATAACATTTTGGTTGTTAAATTTATGAAGTGTGAAGTTATATAACTTCTTTTCTGAAAAAGTCAAGACTGCATTTTCATACACACATCCACCCACAAACATAGCTCGGCTGTGGAAGCACTAATAAGGTCGTTGACAAAAATAAATTACACAAATTGTATTTAGCAATTTTCAACACTCACTGAGAAAGTCCACACAGGAGGCATGGCCTTGCCAATTATGAAAAATGTTATCCTGAATAATTAGCAGAGTGTGTTGACGGAGGTGTCAGTGTGAACGGAGGCAGTGTGCTTTATCTACTGGCAGATATGAGACATCTTTCTGAACCCAAAGTTTTATTAATTTAAGTTGTTGTTTTACCATAAATACTTACTATAAATTTCATAAAGACAGCACACACAATAGTGTGTCTTAATAGGCAAATGTCACTCCAGTATTTAAGTGGTAAAGTGGCTGCTATCAGTTTCTGTCCTCACCGGTATAAAACAGAGTTTTCCAGGTTCTTCTTATTCTCAGTTAACTGGATTCAAGGTCTGTACAACACAATCCTCAACACATACATGCTTGAGCTTAGACAGTTGAATACTTTGGCCATTAGCTGCATAAGCTGCAAATACTGGGGCTACACTGGGTATGCACTCAGGAGAAATTCCTGAAGAAACAGTATACTCAGATACTCAATATTGCTTGTTTTGTTACTTTAGTGCCACAGTGTCAACTCTTGACTTTATAAATTTCAGATTAGAAAAGATTTTGAGTGAGATACATGATATTAATTGATTTCTTAATTTGTGTGAGAATTCTCACAAAAGTCACAAACAGCCACCTAACACACACCCAAGTCACTTTCCACATTGGAAGACTCCTTTGCTTTCTCCGAAGCATTTGACCTTGACTTGGGACCTCCCCATGCCTCCCTTGAGTATTTCTGTAGTTTTCCAACTTTACAAAGGTCTCTTCCTTCATTTATTTAATGTGGAAGCTTCTGAAATTGTGTCTTTGTTCTCTTGTTTTAGGTGTGCACTGGTAATCTCATCCTCTTTCATGGCTCCAATTATGTTTTGTGGTAAATAGCTTGTCAGTTGTAACCTATCTCCTTAATTTCTGCAGCACATATGTTTGGTGTGCTTTACACTCCACTCAGTGTGTTGGAAACCAGCCGAACATCTTTCCCTACAGCCTTCCATCTTGTTCTCTTTTTCATTCTTGTTAACTTCAGTATCATTATGACAGTCGTGAGATCAAACCCTCGAACTGGTTCTTTTGCCTCAGTATCTAAGGACTCACCAGATTCTATAATTTCCTTCTTAGTAACATGCTTTTTGTCCCCTCATTTCTCATTCCAACCCTCAGGCCATATTTTTAATTATCTCCTTTATAGAAGATTAACACAGCTTCAGAACAGGCACCCAAGTCTCACTTTAGACCTCAATTCATTTTCTAAAGTACCTTCAAATTTATTTCACAAAAAAACGTTGTTTAAAATTATCACCTCCTTATTCCAAAGGTCATTTGTTTCAACCACTAAATACATACTGAGTAGAATTACCATAGGTTTCGGCAGTGCCTCTGCAGGGGACAGAGGCAAAGAAAATGAGCTCAATGGCTCGCAGAGAGAGCTGTGTGTTTATGTGCATTGCAGCTGTGTTCCTACCAGGCAAAACATGGAAACAACCTAAGTGTAAGTTGGCAAAGAATAGATAAAACTACTGCAACACGCAGACTGAGACTATTCAGCCTTGAGAAATGAAAAGGTCCTGCCGTTTATGCCATTTATGACAAACGTGATGAAACTTATGCTGGGAATTAAGTGCAGCACATACATGAAAATACTATACGATCGCATTGTGATGGTGGTTAGCAGGATTAGGAAGGGCTGGAAATGGAAATACGTGAGTCAAAGAGTGAATATGTCTAGAGGTCAAATGTGCAGTACCAGATAATAGCACTGTTTTAGATACTGAAAGTTTATTAGTAGAGTAGCCTAGGTGTTTTCACCCCCCCACCCCCCACCCCCCCACAGTTGTATGGACCACACAGAGAAGTCATTAGGGAAGGTCTAGGTGTTTATTTGCTTGCTTAGAGCAATTATTTTACTATGTGTAGCAAAACATCATGTGCAGTAAACAAACAAGGTTTTTGCTGTGTTCTTGTGACTCTCATAAACTCTGGATTTCCAATGTGCTTTGCATAATAATAAAAAGGTATTTTCATATCTCTAGGTTAGCTTTTAGAATTCCTTCCCTCTTTGCACTTTAAAATTTCTTACCATTTTCAAAACCTAGATAAAACAGCATCTACATTGTGTTTCTTTATCACATCTGATTATATTTTCTCCGTATGAAGTCCTGTATCATTTATTTTGAGTAACTATGTGGAAACTATTTGATATTTTGTCACCTTTGCTAATTGTAACTATTTGATCATTAATATTTGGTCTCATATTTTCATTTGGTTGTCTGAGGGTAGTGATTAGATCTTAACCTTCTTCAGCTCCTCATAGTTTATTGCTATTAGGAATTCAAAACCAAATAATTCAAGTGATAAGTAATATTAGGCACATTTTACATGGAAAATAAGTTAAATGTTTTTTTTCTAGGCTAAACTCACTAGTGACATTAAACAGTTTGAAGTATTTCTATACAATTTATTTTCAGGTATGCATTTCAACCTTGTATCCTACTCAAAATTTATCCTTGCAATTTCTAAATCTCATTTATCTTTAACAGTTCCCAGAAGAATTATTGTTAAAAATGAGATCCAGTGTGGTCTCCTGAGAGGTGAATTACATCCTTCAAAATAATTTCACCACAGTACATTTTCTGACTCAGAAGATTTTGATTTTTGTCAGTTTGGTCTCAAGGCAAACCTTGAATGTTAATGTAAGGAAATAAAATATTTTGCTAGTGATATAAAAATCCCATTAGATAAGAGTCTGTATTTATGTTGAATAATGACCTAATTCAAAACTTTAATATGATAAAGTATTTTTTTAGAAAAATTCCCATGGTGATTGCATAGTTTCCCATTGTTATAATAATAGATTGCCAGAGACTTAGTTGATACAAACAACACAAATGTACGTGTTCTTCTAGCTGTGTACCTCAGAAGCTCAACATGAGTTTCCCTGTGCTAAACTCAAAATATCTGAAGGTTGAGTTCCTTCCTGGAGAACCCAGGAGAGAGTATTTTTCTTGCTCTTTCCTGCTTCTAGCAACCTCTGACATTCCTTGACTTCTTTCCTCTCCATCTTCAAAACAGGCAGTGTCGAGGGCCAAGTCCTTCTCCTGCCTTCTCTCTGTATTTATTTTCCATAGTCCTCTCTCTTTTGACAACAGGCAAACTGATAGTTTAATTATAAGAACTCTTATGTTTATATTGGGTCAACCTAGATAATCCAAGTGCACCTGCCATTGCAAGTTCCTTAACTACTCACACTGGCAAGGTCTTTCTTTTCTTCCATATGAAGTGACACAAATTCCAAGGATGAGGAGATGGACATCTCTGAGGTGTCCATATTCTATTTCCTACTGCAATCTATTTTATACATCTCTAATATTTAGCCCATTTTCAATGAAATATTTCAATATTATTAGAAATTATTCTATGTTCCCTACAATTATAAAGTCATAGAATTCGAAGAGCTCATCAAAGTCACCTGAAAGCAGCCTCAGGGGTTCTCATCTTTGAGTATTCACACCTTCCAACAGTCCCCACTGTGTGATTTCTTAGACTGGGTCATAGATAACATTGTAGTTTCTGCCTTCACTTGCAATACAGGGGGAGTTTAGCTGCCGTGTGGTAAGGACTCTCAAGCAAGGACCCTTAGGAAGAGGCTCCTGGGAGAGGAATCAGATCTCCACCATCAATTGGCACTGTTTTAATCATCCTATGCGTGAACTACCTTGGCAAGGAAGCTTTCAGTCCCAGTGAAGCTCTGAGATGACAGTCCTGGCTGACATTTAGATGGTAAGTGCAAGATAGGCTCTGGGTCAGAATCTCCAAGGCTGGCCTCTCAAATTCCTGACCCATGGAAACTGTAAGAGGTAAGAAATATCCATTGTTTTCTGGATCACAATTTGAGGGGATTCATACCACAGCAATATGTAATTAATGTATCATCTAATCTGTCATGTTCAAGGTGCATTCTGAGAAGCACTAATTCTGTTGTACACTATTTTAAACAATACCCTTTACTCTAATAATTTTAAGACTACTATATATTCCATGCCTACTCTTGGACAATTAAGATATGCATTAGCCATAAATAAAGTTCAAAATGTGTAACTTCATCTAAACTAAATTTATTTCACAGTAGACCAACCCTTGTCTGTCTGCTTCTGTCTCCTACTTTCAGCATAAAGAAAAACTTCTGCAACATTTGATTTAACTTAATTATGCTGTTTAGAAAGTGAGAAAGTAGGTGATAAGGAAGTTGTGGTTTTCTCAAAGTTTCTTGATTAAGGTAGTAAGCATTAGTTTATAGAATAATGAAACCAAAACTCAGGCCTCCTGGGTCCTGTGTCCTTTAAAAGAGAGGATCAAAGTTTACCTTAGGGCAACATGTGAGCAGATGCTCTGTACCATCAGGGAGCGATACCTATTTCCTTTTGACTCACTTCTGCCCTCGCACTCTCCCATCAGGGTGTTTTTAATGGAAATTTTAATACAAACATAAATATGTTTAGGAGGAAAATTATTCCTTTATCAGTTGCTTGTAATTTAAGATGAATAAAACACTTAAAGTTTAATAGAAAAATATGTAATAAACGAGGAGCTTATCAGAGGAACACAATACTTCTTTTTTCTTTAGAGGTTCCACTCTGTGTTTTAGAGGTCACACTTTGATGTTTCTCAGGCCACATTCTTCCTGGGGGGTGAGAAGTCTGCAGGGGCTAAAGATATTTTCCCACCAAAATGTGGCTAAATTCACATTCCGTTTTAAGTTCGGGTCCCAACATCCATAGTTGTCTTTTCATAGGACTCTGAGCCTGTCTTCATGGCTGCAGCAACCATGTTCCATGAGGCTATGCTTCTAAGGCAAACTGTACCTCAATACATAAAGTGGTCCCAAGAGTGTCCAAGAAATACAACTGTTTCATTTTTTGCAAGGGGATAGGGTGTAGACAAATCTTCAGGCCAACCACAGTGTAAGTTGGAGCTGACATTGGAAAGAGAAGGAAAATTTCTTGAGAGCTGTGGCCTTGAGAGCTTGTTCTACTGGAGTCTTAGATTTTAGGCACTGAGTCTGCATGTTATGAACTAAAAGTAAGCCTGACAAGTTACTATGTCAAGGTAATGTACTTGTCAAAGTAAGTGAATAGGACAGTCTTTTTCAATACTTTTTCTTTTAATCTGGGTTCACAACTTTTAAACATTTACACACATGTCATTTGGATAACCATTTGTACTCTTTTCTCTGCCTAGAAGCTTCACTGGCAGGCTGGCCAAGCAACCACGTGTGTACACACACAGGCACACACTTGTGGAAGGGATGGGTACACAGGGAGTGAGGAAGCAGTGTGCAGTAGGCTCTAAGGAAAATCAATTTCCCAGCTTTGCTTCTGGGTCTTGAACCTTTCATTCCTCTGATAGTGTCTATTTTTTTTTTTTTTTTTTCCGGTACCAGGGATCGAACTCAGGACTTTGCGCTTGCCAGGCAAGTGCTTATGCCACTGAACTATACCCCCAGCCCCCTGATAGTGTCTAGAGGGTTTTAAAAATAGTCAATACCCACAGATACACTTATCAACAGTTAAATTCTTGGGTTGTGCTTCTCAGTTTAGCCAGAATCTAAGAAGCCTAGATGTAGATATATTTCAGTTAACAATCTCCTTTGTCCATAATTCCTTAGCCAAAGGTTTATAAAACAGATTTCCAGGATCAGAAACATGAGCATTACTTAGGACTAGACATTCTTATGCCCCACAGTCTACCCCAAAACCTTGGGGTAGGCCAGCCCTAATTGCTGTTTAGCAAGTCCTCCAAGTGATTCTCAAGCATCTGTCTCTAAGGTTTGGTAACCACAATTTTAGCCTATATTGACTTCTTGATGGAGTTGATCAAACAAATAGGACTCATAATTTTCTTTCCTGCTGGCACTATTGCTTCAACAGACATCATACAAATACTATTGAGAAAAAATGGCACAATTTTATAGTCCAAACAAAGAGAGCTTTTGCTTTGAGTTCTTTCTATAAACAATACATAATTGTATTTTAGATGTTATGGTAATTGCTAAGTCATGTCTGGGTGGTCCCTGTAGATAATGCTATCTCTCTTTTGAATTTCCTTAGCTTTACATTTAGCAGTGGCTCCAAGTTGTAGCTTTTGATATTGCTGTTTTTCACGCCAAAACCCCTGAGAGGTGCTCACCAAGGGCTAAAATGTCATAAAAAAGAATCAGTAAATTAAGTTAATTCTGAGCTTCAGAGTTGAAGGGTAAAATAGAAAAACACAACTATTTTCCTGAATGCAGTTTAATTTCCAGAAGGGAAACTAATCTGCTGCTTGTTTTATTTTTCTTATTTTGTTTCTCTAGTTTGATCAAATTCTCTGATCACAATAGCAATGCAAATCCACTGATCTACTCTGATATTCACTGTGAATTGGATAATAAAAAAATTGCTTTTAGCTAGTGGCAAGAAAAGAGGGGTAGATAATTAATTATATTAATCTCTGAACTTTAAAGTTCGGTCAACATTTATTAACTTACTTAATGATGTTTAATATAATTTCACTTTATGTCTACTTACAAATAAAGTGAGTTCATATATAACAGAGGATACCGAGTGGATTGTTGTAGTTTGGATAATTTACAACAAAGTCTCATGTGTTGAAGGCTTGAACTCAAGCTCATGGTGCTACTGAGAAGCAGGGCCCAGTGAGGGGAAGCTAGGTCATTGGGAGTGTGCCCTTGAAGAGGATATTGGCACCATGGCCCCTTTCTCTCTCTCTTTCTCTCTTGCTTCCTGTCATGACCTACTGTGCTACCATAAGGCCAAAGGAACAGGGCCAAGCGACCACAGACTGAAACCTCTGAAACTGTAGGCTCAAATAACTCTTACTCCTTTTAACTTTATTATTTTAGGTATTTTGTGACAGTTATGGAAGGCTAACTGACATAGGAACCATATGTGCAAGTCTTCTGGGGTCAGATATGATGCCCCATGGGATAGTTCTCAAACCTGGTCCTTGGTCTTCTTTCTTGCCTTCTTCATCCACTGTTCCATGTAGCTATCGCAGCTGATACCATTGCTTAGTCAGGTGAATGTGAAATGAAGCTGATACTAATCTATCTTAGCTGTTAATCCTACTGTGGGTGTTGCTGATCTGAGATGCCACTTGTCTAATTAAACAAGAGTGCGCTTTTGCTAAAGGATGGAACATGCAGTGAATAAATTGGAACGGAGAATGGTTTACACTTACTGGCTTGTTTTTTTTTTATAATTATTCTTATACATGTTTTAGGTCTATGTTTTGTCACTACATATGTATTGTAAGCTCTTCAAGACCAAGCTTACTCATTTCTTTTGTGTTTCTACAATCATCTAATATTTTTCTATTATTAGTCAAAATTAAATAAATTAATTTAAAATAACTAACAGTGAAGCTTACTTAAGGAGTGTCAAAAATTGTGCACCAACCCTCACAGAAGTCATACTGAGCCCTGGACAGCTTCAGAAAACTATATGAGCTGTGCCCTGAATCCCCACCAGTGTAGAAGTCATGCTGAACTTTGGACTACTTTGGGAAACTCTGTAAGCCATACCCCACACCTGCACCCTTGCAAAAGCCATACTGACCCCTGCACAGCTTCAGAAAACTCTGTGAGCCATTTTCTGCACATCCACTTGAGCTCTGGCGAACTCTTGGAGCCTGTGGGAGGTGCCACTGTACACCACACAATTGTGGGAATGACACTGAGTCATGGAAAACTACAGGGCCTCCACGTCTCCACTATCATGGGAGTAATGCTGAGTATTGGTGAACTTTGGGAAATTTGAAAATCTCAAAATGAAGGATCAAAATGTAATCTCAGACCTCCAGTCCACCCAGAACAAACCCAGGAGACCTTGACATAGAAGAACTTGGAAGTTATACATTTGAGATTTCTGAAATGATGGCAACATAAGTAAAGACTATGGACATTAGGCCATAGAAGAAATCAGATCAGAAATAATCTCAGGTAAAAAAGGAAATGACAACATTAATGAAAGAATTGCTTAGCTTGTCTAAAGAAGACATAAACAAAAAGATAGAGGAGCATAGAAAAATGGTGGAAGCATTGAATGAACAACATAGGAAAGAATTAGAATACATGAAACAGATCCAAACAGATATTCCAGAAGTTAAAAATTCCATTGAAACCTGGCAAAACTACTTGAACAAAACCGAAGATAGACCTTCAGATCTTGAAAACAACATTGCAGGTAGTGATCAGGAAAGGAAAGATTTCTTAAAAATAATAAGGAAACAGGAAATAACAATTCAACAGCTGCAAGATGAGGCAAAAAACCAATATAAGACTGATGGATGTCAACAAAACACCAGGAGTAAACATACATGACACAAAAAGATTATTTACAGAAGTAATAGCAGAAAATTTCCCAAGCATGGGAGAAGAATCTATAAATGAGGCATTTAGAACTCCAACTAGCTATAACCAAAATAAATGTATACCTAGACACATAATAATTAAAATCCTAGAAATTCAGCAAAAGAAGAGAATATTAAAAGCTGTTAGAGAAAAGAAACAGATCACCTATCAAAGAAAGCCTATCAGAATCATGGCAGATTTCTCAACACAAATCACCCAGTCAAGAAGAGCTTGGAGTGAAATATTTCAAACCCTGAAAGAAAACAACTTCCAAACTAGATTGATGTTCCCTGCAAAACTATCATTCAAAATTAGTGGAGAAATAAGACACTTTCATGACAAAGAACAACTGGAGAAATTCATGACCACCAAACTGACCTTACAAAGAGTACTGCAAGGTATTCTAGAAAGAGATCAAAATGAACATAACTTGAACAACAAAAGAAAGGAATCAACAAGCAGAGCAAGGCATTAAACAGAGGGTAAAAGTAGGGAACCAACAGTAGGAAAACAATATGATAAAGATAAGCCAATACGTACTAGTTATAACTATCATGTAAATGGCCTTAATTCACCAAAGAAGGAAACTGGTAGAGTGGATCAAGAAACAAAATTCAACAATATGCTGAATACAAGAAATGCTTTTAACTCAAAAGGAAATTTATAGACTAAAAGTTAAAGGGTGGAAAATACTCCATGTGACAGTAACCCAGAAAACAAGCAGGGGTAGCTATTCTGTTTGCAGATAATGTGAAATTCAAACCAAGAATGATCAAAGAAGATAGAGAAGATCACTACATACTTGTTAGGGGAAAACTGCAAAAGGAAGAGATAACAATCATAAATATATATTGAGCAATTAGGGGAGCACCCAGCTATATAAAAAAAAATTAACAGACATAAAAAATCAAACAAGCACTAACACAGTTGTAATGGGGGACTTTAACACCCCCTTGCTACAAAGAGATAGACCAACTAGGCAAAAAATCAGCAAAGATAAAACAGAACTAGGAGTTGGGGAGGAGCTCGGTCGATGGAGGAACATCTGGGAAGCCCCCCTGCCTGCACAGACCCCTGGGCCAGTGAGCTGTTTGCGTGCCCTGACTGGATTTCTGAGTCGGGGAGGAGCTTGGCCCAGGGAGGAACATCTGGGCAGCCCCTCTGCCTGCACGGATCCCTGGGCCAGTGAGCTGTTTACACGCCCTGGCCACGTCTCTGGGTAGGTTGTAGCTCGGCCCACAAAGCAGCATCTGAGCAGCCCTTTGAGTGGAACTCTTAGCAGAAAGCTTAAGGGACATTCTCCTGAAGAGAAGGAGCCATTGGAGCAGCCTTTGCAATGGACCTTTGCCTGGTGAACTGCCTGAGTAATTTATAGCTCAATATTTTGAATCTGATATCCAAAAATGGGAAGACAGAAGAACAAAACGCAGTCTCAGAACTCAACCCCACCCAGAACAAGCCCTGGATGTGAGGATATAGGGGAACCAGGAAGCCACATACCTGCAAGTCCTGAAACGATTGCATTCGAAACAAAGAAACATCTCCTACAGGCTATAGAAGAGATTAAAGCAGAAATAAGCCACATACCTGCAATTTATGAAACAATTACGTCCAAAGTAATGAAACAACTCTATCAGGCCATAGAACAGATTAAAGCAGAAATTAGTCACATACCTGCAATCTTGGAAATGATCACATCCAAACTAGAGAAACAACTCCATCAGGCCACAAAAGAGATTAAATTAGAAATAATCTCTCAGACAAAAATTGAACTGAAAACTATAATGGAAGAAATGTTCTGCACACATAGAGAAGAAATAGATAAAAGAATAGAAGAAAATCAGAAACAAATGGAAACGTTACAAGAGCAATTTTGGAATGAATTACCAAGAATGAAACAGGTCCAAAGAGATTGCCAGGAATTGAAAACTTCCACTGAAAGCTTGAAAAACCGCTTAAATGAAGCCGAAGACAGAATTTCAGATTTTGAAGATAGCATGGCAGCTAATGAGCGGGAAAGGAAGGATCTCATAAAGTCATCAAAGACCCAAGAAAAATCAATCCAACAGCTGCAAGATGAGGCAAAATGAAACAATATTCGAGTAATAGGAGTCAGTGAAACAGCAGGAAACAACACAAATAATATAAAAGAATATTTGCTGAAATAATAGCAGAAAATTTGCCAAACATGGTAAAACATACTGAAGTACAGTTAATCGAGGCATATAGAACCCCAACGAGCCATAACCCAAAGAAAACCACACACAGACATATAATAGTCAAGATCACAGACATCCAGCAAAAGAACACAATATTAAAAGCTGCTAGAGGAAAGAAACAGATCACCTATAAAGGAAAGCCCATCAGAATCACAGCAGACTTCTCAACAGAAACCATGAAATCAAGAAGAGCTTGGAAAGAGGAATTACAGATTGTGAGACAAAACAGCTTCCAACCCAGACTGATGTATCCTGCACAACTATCCTTCAAATTCAATGGAGAAATAAAATATTTCCATGACAAAGAACAACTGAAGAACTTCATGAGTGCCAAACCAGCATTGCAAAAACCACTAAAAGATATTCTAGACAGAGAAAAAAGTGACCACAATCTCAAGAATAACAATAGAAAGAAACCTTCAAACAGAACAAGTAAGTAAACAGATAGCAAAAGTACGAAAACAACAAGTAGATAACATGACTAGAATAAGCCAACATATAACCATTATAACCATTAATGTAAATGGCCTCAATTCAGCAGTCAAAAGGAAAAGATTGGCAGAGTGGATTAAGGAACACAATCCAATGATATGCTGTATACAGGAAACACATTTTACTCAAAAGGAAATCCACAGGCTGAAAGTTAAAGGACGGAAAACAATTCTCCATGCAACAGGTCCTCAGGAAAAAGCAGGGGTAGCTATTATGTTTGCAGACAATGTAAATTTCAAACCAAAAACAATCAAAAGAGATAAAGAAGGCCATTACATACTAGTTAGGGGGAAAGCTGCAAAAGGAAGAGATAACAATCCTAAACATTTAGGCACCAAACAATGGAGCACCAAATTTTACAAGTCAAATCTCAACAGACGTGAAAAATCAAATAAATAATAACACTATTGTAATAGGGGACCTAAACACCCCTCTGATGCAAAGAGACAGGTCAACTGGACAGAAACTCAGCAAAGAAATAACAGACCTGAACCAAAAGTGTGAACAAATGAACTTAGTAGATGTATACAGAGTGTTCGACCCCACAACATCAGAATACACATTTTTCTCAGCTGCACATGAGTCTTTCTCTAAAATTGACCACATTCTAGCTCATAGAGCATATCTACCTAAATGCAAAAGAATTGAAGTTATCCCATGCATATTATCTGATCACAGTGCAATGAAATTGGAAATTAATGATAAAGAGAACTCCAAAAACCGCATAAACACTTGGAAATTAGACAACAACCTCCTGAACAACCAGTGGGTCACACAAGAAGTTAAAGAAGAAATTAAAAAATACCTACAAATAAATGAAAATGCAAATACAACCTATTGGAATCTGTGGGATGCAATGAAAGCAGTCCTCAGAGGGAAACTTATAGAGATGAACTCATATATAAAGAAAACAGAAAGAGAGCAAATAAATAGACTAATGCTACACCTCAAACTCTTAGAAAAAGAGCAACAAGCGAAACCAAAAGCCTAAAGAAGGGAGGAGTTTATAAAACTCAGGGCAGAAATTAATGCAATTGAGATGAAGAAAATTCTAAAAAAAAATAAGTGAATCAAAGAGTGGGTTTTTCGAAAGAATAAATAAAATTGATAAACCCCTAGCCAACCTTATCCAAAAAAGAAGGGAAAGAACTCAAATTCATGCAATAAGGAATGAAAAGGATGAAATCACTACAGATCCCACAGAAATCCAAAAGATCATTAATACCTACTTTGAAAATCTTTACTCCCATAGGATAGAAAATTCAGAAGAAATGGACAGATTCCTAGAAAGGTACAAATTACCAAAATTGAATGAGGAAGACTCAAAAATCTTCAACAACCCAATATCAATTAATGAGATTGAAAATGTCATTAAAAACTTACCAACAAAGAAAAACCCAGGCCCTGATGGATTCACAGCAGAATTCTATAAAACATTTAGAGATCTAATGCCAATACTCCTCAAACTCTTCAATGAAATCGAAAAGGAAGCAACTCTCCCTAACACATTTCTGGAGGCAAGTATTATACTGATACCAAAACCAGAGAAGGACCTAACCAAGAAAGAGAACTATAGGCCAATCTCTCTAATGAACATAGATGCAAAGATACTCAACAAAATACTAGCAAATAGAATCCAGTGAATCATAAGGAAAATTACACACCATGACCAGGTTGGATTTATTCCAGGAATGCAGGGATGGTTCAATATTCACAAATCAATTAATGTATACATCATATCAATACAAAGACAAAAACCACATGATCATCTCAATAGATGCGGAAAAGGCTTTCGATAAAGTCCAACATGCATTCATGTTGAAACCTTAGAAAAAATAGGAATAGATGGCCTCTACCTCAATCTGATCAAAGCCATCTATGACAAACCAACAGCCAACATCATACTAAATGGACAAAAACTGAAAACTTTCACTTTAAAGTCAGGAACAAGACAAGGATGTCCATTGTCACCACTCCTATTCAACATAGTTCTGGAAGCATTAGCCAGAGCAATTAGACA